>MU001826.1:0-101457 GCA_010093585.1 Melanomma pulvis-pyrius CBS 109.77
GGGGGCGGGATGGAAGAGATGGGCGGGGGCATAGTGAGGACGACGACGACGGAGGTCACGATTACTTGATCGTAGGACTTCAGATATAATTGATGGAACGCGGAGAGATGGGGGAGCGGCACAAGTAACCAGAAGAGGGGACTTTGTTTAGTAGATCGGTCGCTACAGTGCTTCTCGTGTTTCTGTCATGATTTTTACGAGTATGATTAACGCTGCATGTTTATGAGTTGGGGATCTGTATTGAGCCTGCTTCGACATAATTCGAGCATGTTTCATAGTTATTCAGCACATTCATAATCTACGTCGTCGTTCGTCTGCCTCGATTCGTACCGCTCCACAGTCGTGCATACATACTTCGTCGGCGTCCTAATAGCCCCCTGATGATGAATACTCGGGCAGGAGATAATCGCTTACAATATGAAGCGCACATTGGCGTAACCAATTTCTTTTTCGAAACCCAATGGGAATCTTTTTCCTTCGTGCCGAAATCGCGTAGGTGGGAGTTAGCAACAGGATGAAAACTTCGGTTCAGCACCCAGCCTCAATGTCACCGACTTCCCTGGGTTGACTATAAGCATCAGATGCAGTGTACGAATGCCAAAATTCTTACTACTTAAGTAAATAGAGTGAAGCGAGACAGATATACCTTGATTTCTCTCTAGATTGGGGTGTGAGACAGCGAGAACAAAGAACAGAATGTATAGGTTGGAAGATGAATGTCTGAATGAGTACCGATTTGGAAGCAAGAGAGCGAAGCCGCGCCCTTTAACACATGATAATATCCACAAGGGATATGCAACGAAATTCTATTCTTGTTTGTATTAATCTACCATAGTACATTGTAACAAGAGCTGTGAAACTCAGGCTGGATTCATGTATCTTTAATACATTGTGATAGTTAAACGGAAAAGTGACCGTCCTTGATTAGCCCCAAAACCAGATATGAATAAATATAAACCCTTTGTGACGGACGACATATAGAATAGGGAGAGGGTGGCTCCAAAATTTTCCTTGGGCAAAGAGATGTCCTCGTCGAGTATGCACCATTCTAGGCCATACGAAAAGGTAGTGCGAAGCTTTGTAGGCGTTTTGGTTTGACATTGAAATGGATTAAGGGGAATCCGAATGTAACAAAAAAGGAAAAGTGGCCGATACACTGCTGTTGCTGGCCTAGAATCAGGTATCATCTAAGACGGGGTTGTCAGGGTGCGACAGAACGAATATATGGTTTGATGGGAATCGTGGGGCTGGAAGTACTGATGAGACAAAGAGGAGCCTGAGAAAGCCTGGTGGAAACAAGCCCCAGCGACGGTAGACTGGGATTAATGCACAGCACCTAAGATGATAAGTCCTCATGATCGAACTCTACTTTCTCCTCTGTCCATATGCCGATGGTCGTTTCCAGAAACTCCGACATGGCAGTTCCATCGTAGAAGATAGGACTAGGGAATTCTTCACAGAAGTAGTCCATGTCGATCTCCATCAAAAGGCTCATATTGTCCCGAAGCCACACAAGCAGCTCAATGTATGCTCCGTCTAAGAGCAGAAGCTCATTCATCGAAAGTCCGCAGAGATTGCTACGGAGAGGCTCTAAGATGAAGAACAATACCCCAGATGTGACACTGACTCCGGCAAGTTCAAGCTTTTTGATATTCTTCAGAGCACCTGAATAAGTAAGCTGTTCCAGTAGTTCCATAGAACCTACACCAACTGTAAAAGTAATCCCGAGAGTGCGTATGGAAGTTGCTAGAGAAATGAAGGTAGTAAACCGGTCGAGAAAGTGCTCTCGCCCGCCCTGGGGATAGGCATCTCCTTTGAAGGCAATGTTGATCTTCAAAACCGAAAGATTGGCGAAGAAAGAAGACACACTGCTGTCGATTTGTTGAACAATGGGGAAATCTAGAGCACACGCGCTAAATCCGTTCATGATGTGTTCGTCGACTGACTGGGGTATATCGGTCATGTGAGCGTCGATGCGTTCCACATTGAGATTTGCAGCCTGAGCGGCACGAAGTGTGATGGAGAATATCCTCGCGAGAGACTGTGTAGAGTCTAGGGTAACCGGTTGGAAGACGCCCAGTCCCGCGCCGACCTTTTTATGCATGTAGTGTCCGCCGTATGAAACGTGAATTGGGCAAGAACCCCACCGCGAAGCATCAATGAAGTTCAATGTGGTGATGTGATGCAAATTTTGAAGCGACTTGTAAATCATATCAGCATCTTCGCCCCAGTTTCGCATTTGTCGGTTCTCTTCGGAGTACTTCCACATTTGGGAAATGATCTCTTCCTGCTCGGATGGAGACACTATGTCGCCTCCTAGAAAAACAATATTTCCCTGATCATTCGGCGGGGGTCCCAAGGCTAGCGTTCGAACGTATTTGCTCATGCGAGACTCGGACATTGCTTGTAGCGCCCGCAGCGCGTACTTTGAGGGCATGAACTTGACCTCAGTGAAGTATGTGTTCGCGAAGTACCAGAGCGTCTTGCTTTCAAGCTCTCTGCATACGAGCCGGAGGTTTCCAAGATCATTCATTGGAAGTTGCACAGCGATCATCTCGACGAGCTCGCAGGGCATATGGGGCAAGATCCCAGAGCCTAGTTTCCGACCCATCAGGAATCGAACTAAGAAGGTCGACGGAGGTTTGGCGCCCCGTACAGATGTAGACATGTCATTCAGCTTTAGATTATTTGGTTCTAATTAATGTTAGACACATGCAGACACAAGTTTGCAGAGACACGCACGGTTCTTCGTCGGAGCCTCGATCGCCGTAGCTGTCGTGGGCTGCCTCTGGGTCTGGGATAGCGCTGATGTTGGTTGCGAAGTCGCCTGAGTGATGGCCATTGCGAGAGACAGGCGGAAGGCCGGCGATGGATGAGTGAGTGTGATGGACGATGGTTTGGGAGGTCGAGATGAGGCGACCCTCGCTGCCCCACATCGCGACGTCATGGGATGGTACCTCTTCAAAGGCAGGCGCTCCCTGGAGTGCGACATCGACATTTCTCGTTTCTTACCTTTCATCCCTTACCTTGCCCTCGGGGCTTTCTGATTCTCTGCATCGTGCCCACCCAATCCCTAGACGCCGTACACCGCCTGGTAGACCGTCGGGCATCACTTCGGCATGCCAGCTTCTTGCAGTACCGCCAGCCTTTCCGGGCAGGGCGGCTCTTACTCACGTCGCGCAAACAACGAAATGCAACCGGCTAATCGACCACAGCATCAGGTGCCCTTTCGTGGAAGAGGAGAGAGATGTCGACCGAACGTGGTGTTTTCGTCGCAAGTAGACCCTACCCGATATCCATGCTTGGGTACAGATGCAATGTCGAAGCACAAATACTCGATCACATGCAAATTCGAGAAACTGCAGTTCTGGAGGGAGTAGGAGTACCTAAAACCTGGATCCACTCACATGTTGGGTGACACCATATCGCTCGTGCTGCTGCGAGAAACTTAAGAGGGGCAGGGCTTACATCCAACTCTAGTGCTTCTCCGCACCTTCAGCTTTGAAGTGGTGTTCTCACATTATCCTCGAGAAGGAACTCAGGGATATTTCGTGAATAATAAACCGGGGTGCGATTCGATACGGAAGATAAGTAGGTGTGCCTACTAACCGTATACGGGTGTTCAGCTGTCCTGAGGTTCGGCTCCCCTCTAGAAACCTCCGAACCTTCATCACCGCTAGAGCAGCGCCCCTTCAAATTACTCTGCCCTCATTGGACGGAGCATCCGGAACATCGAAGCCGTCAACCTTGCTCCCGTACCGTCTTTCGAAAGGCGAGCGGCCCGGGATATTCTCAATGATGTGCCGTCGAGGGAGCGCCACACCTGGTGGAGTAAAAGTCAGAGGGAATAAGGTGGCCAAGCCGCCCATTATCTTCATCTGTCATCTCCCCGTAGTAGACACAGCATCGGTATGTTCAGTACTATTTTTATGTTGTCGTCTAGGTCGTCGAGCGAGTCCACTGATGTGGTGGCATCGGAAAACGATGCAAGCTCAGCCTCGTGGTCATAACCCTCGAAAACGGAGAGAATCGATCTGCTCGGCTAGCGACCTCTCTCATTGGTCAACTGTCAATTCCACTCGAGCTTTGTACGAGGACCCGTGGGGCCGCAGCGATCGTCGTTTTAGACCTCAGTCACCGCATCCAAGGCGCAAACCTACATTCTCCTATCTAATGAAGGGTCTCGTCTCAATCCAGGAACAAGGGGAACAGACACCAGTTCAACATGTTGGATGCGGCCCAGAACGCGAATACGAACCTAATACGCTTGGATGTCGTTTAGAAACCGCTGGATCGAGTATGTTCGAAGGTCTGCCTCGGACTCATAGCTATACCTCACGATGCCTACGATGTCGTCGGTGTGCGGACTGTCAGTGGGGGCGCCGCATCGCTAGCCTCGCCGACTCACTTCGCAGATTCAATAGTCTAACAGCACACAGATTGCCTATTGCAGCGACTACTGTCCAACGTGGTGCATCTTAAGTTATGATCGGCGCTATATGGCTGCCTGTCATTCTCCTAGCCCATGCATGCATGACGGCACGTCCAAACCTCTTGGCGGAGCTACACCCTGTGTAGTAGAACCTCTCACCAGTCCCTTCACCATGTCTGCGCCATGAAACTGGGTAGCGATACAAATCTTAGCAATGCTCGACAATGTCAAGCCGGTAGTCTGTCGGGGAATACACCACAGACCCGGAACGACCGGGCGATTTGCAATTCTCTTACTATTTTAGAACATATCTAGTTTCTCACAGATGTCTATAAAGCTTCATGGACGTTTCTTTTGTTGGACTTGCATACTAGCAACTTAGACTTTCTTATTCGCATTTGTTCATCTTTCAAACGTCCACTCGCTCAAACCGCTATCCAAAATGTATATTTCAACCTCACTTCTCACCCTCCTGGCAACAACCAGCATCACTAAGGCCTTCCTATTCTCCGATATTGCCGCAGCAGCTTCAGACGTTACACGTTCCGTGAGCGATGCAGCGGGCTCTCTGTTGAGACGACGAGGAACATGCCCTTCTGTCTGGTCGGATATCTCAACTACCCTCACTGCCCAATTCCTCGCAGACGGCCAATGTACCGATGCTGCTCGTGCTGCCATCCGCGGAGCCTTCCATGACTGCTTCAATGGGGGTAGGTCTCCAGCTCTCATTGCAATTCTAAAACCTTGATTAACGAGTATCAGCTTGCGATGGCAGTCTGATTCTTGCTAACGAGTGCTCAAACTCCGAGAACAAGGGACTGGAACGTCTCTGTGGCAATCTTGGAACCCTGGCCACAGACAATGGCGTGGGCGTCGCAGACCTCATCCAATTTGCAGCTGGTATGTTACAGTTCCGCCTCACACACTTCATTGAACTCAGTTCTAACACCAAAAACAGCACATGCAATCAAAACATGCCCAGGAGGACCTACCGTTCCTGTAAAAGTCGGCCGCAAAGATTCTACTACAGCGAACGCTCTCGGTGTCCTTCCCAGTGCGAATCAAGCCGGAGGCGACCTCGTCAAGCTCTTTGCCTCGAAAGGTTTCTCGGCCATCGATCTCGCCGCCCTCATCGGTGCGCATACCGCCGCAAAGCAGCGCGTAACCGACCCTTCCAAGGCTGGGGCCAGCCTCGACTCCACACCTGGGGTCTGGGACAACAAATTCTACAGCGAAACCATCTCCAACACAGCGCCATTTACGCTTCAAGCCGACAAGAATATTCAAACCAACCTCCTCACTGCAGCACCCTTCGCATCATTTGCCGCGAGCCAGAGCCTCTGGTCTGCAGCTTTCGTTCCGGCCATGACGAAGATGAGCATGATGGGCGTGAGCGGGGTCAGCCTCGTAGACTGCACATCTGCGCTGCCCGACGGCAGCAGCAAGCGCGACGTCAAACGGGCGCCGTTATTCGAGCGCTTCACCAAGTGGTGAGAAAAGCTAAAATCTTACGACATCCCATGCTGGGAGATTCTTGTTCCAAAATTATGTATGCATCCTTGGGGCGGTCGACGCGGACCGAGGGGTTGGGAGGGGGGGAGGGGCGGTTGTGGTACGGCATGCTGTGGCGTTACGGTCACACAAACGGTTGCGATTGAGGTTGCACATATCGGATGCGGCGTTTTGGCGTGATGCGGTGCATTTGTGCGAGATCCTTTTCCTCCGCAACTAGGGTCTAGATTTAGGGTCGGGGGACTGGTTGGGTCGACAGTACCCTTTAACCTAACTATGTAACGAAAATCAGCTGCTCCCTTCATTCTCCAACGCGCCTACTTTCATAAATGCATGTGAAAGCGACAGATCCGCGTTACATATATATACGGCCGTACATTTAGCCCTGCGACATTGATTTCACGAGAGCTTGAGGACCGGCGAGGGATGATTAGACTCCCCGATCCTCAGCCTCGTCTAGCACACTCCACAACGCTATGTACGTACCAGGTACAAGGACCTGACTCCACGGCGCCGCATCCGTGCGGCTGAGAGCGGCGCTCCGAACGGCAAGGCTGAGCATACATAGCGCCCAAACCAAAATACATGTCAGAACGTGAGACGCTAATCACGGGCCACGAAAACGCAGATCCGTCGAAGATCGCGAGTCCGATTCGGGTTTCCACGTGCGTGGGTTGGGATTGCGGCTAGAGGGATAGGGGGGTCGGGCGTGTATGTATGACGTAGGTAGTGTGGGAATAGTGTGAAGCCCGGGAGACCTTCTCCGGGGTGAGATTTGAATGTGTTGGTGGACTTGGCCTTTTACCTTAGCGCGTCTTATCTCATCTTATCTCGAGGCTGACTGGGGAGATTTACTTCCAGCGTGTGCGAGCACGCTGTGTAAGGCTTGGTTAATAGACTGGGTAAGCTGGCTTGTGGTGTTGTGAAGGAGGATATTCACACTATGGCTGCTGGCGGGAGATTTTTGCTTTGATAAAACTGCTCTTCTTATGTCGTGCATATGACAAGGCGGCGTAGGATACGGCCTCGTGGAGTATACGCACATTGATTTTCGCTGGTGCACTCTTAGCTACATTAGAATATCACAAATATGAGAATTTTCAATGAATGAGAGGATCCGTCTATGTAGAATATCCTGCTATTGCTTAACGTGCAACCCGCGCTTCTATGTACCCTCATATAGCACACGATGTCATAAACCTTCATAGGGTCGAGTTCCATTCAGCCAAAATGACGTGAAATTGCCAAACGAAGAAACACCTGCGAGCTATCAGTGATTCTGCGTCAACAATGTAAAGCAGCACGAGAATAATGTGAAATGCGAAGGGATACGCATAAGGCCTCTATTGTGCCTAACAATAGAATACGGAATATCAAATGCATAGACAGCTAAGTGAATAAAAGAACGGGAATAAAAGAAAGAAGAGCAGAACAAGAGTGTTACGATAATGAGATAAGGAATTAACATTAGGAAAAAAAAGACCAGGGAGACAAACGCAGGAAAAGTAAGGAAACTGAGAAAGAAGGGCAAAGCAAAACCAAACTCACCCTGCAACCAGTCGCAAATCCACAAGACGAAAATATCGTAGATACTCCCTAGTCTAAAACACTTCCAGGCCCAGTTCTAACCCCTGCGCCACTTCCAGTCTGAATCCCTTTAATCCACCCAAGCCCACTCTAGACCAAGTTGTCCGAGTGCCAACGCCATCTCTCTGTGCACATACTATGCGCCTTCTTACGCGAGCCTGCGCATAAGGAGCTCTACTGTGTTTGATCTAAGAAGAGGATGCCGAGGCCTGCGCGGCATCCGACGCCTGCAGCCAATGGGAGAAGCACTCGTCGTTTACGACCGACGAGATGAGCGTGAAGGCCCAGAACTCGGAGCCGCGCTCGAAGAGGGCAGTGCCGGCAGTGATGGGCCCTGTGGAGACACCTGTTAGCTTACGTGTTAAGAAGAAGAAGAAAGGGTAGGCGTTGTGAGCGATGATGTTGTGCTTATTAGTGTTTGAGATAGGTGTGCGGCGAGGGCGAGGCAATTATACGCCTTGTCCTGTTGTTGGTGGAAGAAGCTGCGCAACGAGCCGATTGGTTATCCCGGATGAGGTTGTTCCGGCGTGATTTGTAAGACGTAGGAGGCGCTTGCGGACGTAGGCAAGGGGAGAAATAGATATCGATATGTATTCGAGTTTGTTTTCGAGGCTGTGGTCGGACCGGATTCGGCATTCAGGCCAAACTCCTCCGTCTTTTGTGACTGAGTCATGAAAAGAAAGTAGTACTTACAAATAACATCGATTTGGATCTCCTTCAGCATGTCCCACCAATTCCACTCAGGGGCACTCTTCGTCAACCTAGCCTCGTTTAACATCGTGTTTCCACGCCGCTCTTCTTCAACCTTTGCTGAATAGGCGTCGAGCTTGTCCCATGATATATCAAAGTCTAGCGGCTGGCCTCCTTGAGGACTTGGCGATCCTGGACTACCCCCAGATGGGTAGTTCTTGGTCACATAATCCTTGAATTGCGCGAAGTACGAGAAGCAGGCTTCACGCTCCGGGCTGTCTTTCCTACTGACCAGCGCGAGGATGAGAAGAGGCATCAGAATGTAGCGGAGGCAACTGGGGTCGAGAAATTGATGCGAACCAAAGAAAACCGAGGAGAGATCGGAGAAAGCCTCGTCGTGGAGCTGGTAGCGATTTTCCCAAAGCTCGGGATTGGGAGGGTTAATGAATGGTAGTGGCGAAGGTAGCGGGGATGGGCTCCTTGATTGTGGATTTCTTGGGTAGTAGCCGGTAGAGAGATGGTCCGGCATATTAGTAAACGGAAGGGGAGAAGAACTCCGAGAGAGAGCCTGATCCAGAGACAGGCTAGCCGAAAGATGTTCAGGAAGGTTGTCTGTTTCTACCCTCTCTCCGAAGAAGCCATCCGCGTTGGCCTCTTCTGAGCCCTGGTAGTAGGGCCCTAGATCTTCAGATCTAAACCACGGGTTTGTTTCGTTTGCGAAAGAAGTTGCTTGGGTTTGTGGAACGAGATTCGGCCGGCCGAAATACAGATATCGTAGGACGAGGATAGTTATTGCCGACTTCCAAGCGGTATTTATCAATTCTCTAGACCGAAGTTTCGTATCAGTCGTATCCTCAGTATGATGCCTATCAGATGTTAGAACTGAAATTTCGCCGATTGATGGAGTTGAATGAAGCAAGAGTTAGAATGTACTTACATTGGGGTCGCGGGTTGATACGCAAGTACGTCGAGAAGGATCAGGTCGCGTTTGTGCATGTCACTTCCTGTATTGGCATCGCGAGATTGGAGTATGGTTGATGACAATGCTCCAATGTCCCACACAGCGAGCATCAAGGGCGCAGGGCAAGGGTTGTAGAACTTCTGCTTGGAAAGTGATGCATGACACAGCATTTCAACTGCTTCTCGGGATGCCATTTTGGCTTTCGTGGTAGGGACGGAGGACAAAATGATCCAGAATGTCTCAAAGTAAGCCTTGGTTGTTAGAGGTAATTCAAGAGACGGGTAGTATTTGATGAGATTGTCGATACCACCGAAAGATTGCATAACATTCATGGATCCGTTGAAGTGAATCATCCATCTGGCCATACCGTGCTCGAACAGCTAATGGGGTGCGTCAGTACTCATATCGATAATTTGATGGTTGAACTTACATCCATGGCGAAGATCAAGAGTCCTACACATATTATCACATCTGGTCTTTGGTTCTGTGGGCTTTGAAGCAGACGGTTGAAACTTTGAAATACGTTGACTTTTGACTCAAGCGCAAGTTGCTCCAACGAACTGTTCCCTGTTTGCCGGGATGCCATATGGACTGCCGCGTTGCCGAGAATGCAATTGACGATGTCCCTAGGGAGTCTCCGCATAAGGCTGGGAGAGAGAGGTGTAATGCCACGATTGATGAACGTTGCTTGTTCGAAGGGGACCTTGAAGGTGACGTGTTCGGCACACATTTTTGAATTATCTGATAATCGAATCTTGTGAGTGACTGCGATAGGGTTGCCCCTATGTGCTTACGAGAGGAAAACTTACGATACGTCATTAATTCCAGTAACGTGCCTTCGTTTTCCGAACCGTCGACGGTAGTTCTCTGCGTTGCATGTAGTCCAAAGTGGGCTGCCTCTTCCATTGCCGAATGTGACTGCAACTGCATCGTATTACGAACAATGCTCACAACTTCACCTGATGATCGTGTGAGTCGTTAAACTTTGGCCAAGTTATGGTGAGGGTGGTACTTACTGTCCACCACAGGCTGGGACTTGCCCTTGAACTTGCCTCTCACGGCCACGCCGTCGGCCCATCGCAACGGCTTTTGGTAGCCCAAACATCGGACACCTTTCTTTGCACACTTACTGCATCCGGTTGGCGATATGATGCGATCACATTTGACATGACGCCTCCTGCAAGTGTAGCAATCCACGTTGGATCGCTCTGGCAGATCACGTGGGGGAGAGTGCGGGTTGCTGGGAGGATCTGAGCGCGACGACTTGCCCTTGTTTCTGGCGGCGGTTGAGGATGTTGACGAGAGCATGTCGCTTGCCGGTTTTGGATATATCTGTGTGAATTGACGTCTACTTGGCCGCGGAAGACATGATGTCTTTATAAGATGCAACGCCGTAGAGTCCATATTCGATGGACGGCTGGGGCCAAGCACGGATTGGCCGTTTGCAACTGTGCACTTCTGAGTTACCTCGAGGCCATCAAGCTGGCCCAGAAACATGCGAATGTTCCTACGAAGTTCCCAGGTTGCTGAAAACGCCCCCGGGCGGAGATGGATATGGCGGAAAGATGTAGCGGCGGTAGGGGTTAAGCGAGCGGCCGTGATTGGACAGCCGCCGTTTATTTTAGAGTGGGCATCCCGGCAGCCGCCATTTCGTTGAATTATCCCCATTTCTGGCCTAGCGCGCTAGAGGGCTCCGCGCCGCCAAGCGGGTGCCCGCCAGCGGTTGCACATCTGGAGAAGGCTGCTCTCGTGAGTTTCGTTCGTTCCTGTCATCTTCGCCCTAGCCACAGCGTCAACGATGCATGGTCGCCGAGATACAACTGTGCTGTAGCGGTCCGCGATGGCTTGCTCAAAGAGGTGGACCCTGTGGCGCAGTGGCGCAGTGGGCTATATCGGGGGCCGGCCAGCTGCCTTCTACCTGCCATTGCAACGGGACCCGGAGTCGGTGAGCCACACTGAGGCTGCGGAGGAGTAGTTGGAGAGGCACAGAGGAGGCGGTGCGATCCACAACTCGCGATTGCCCGAGACCGCTGGACATGATGCTTGTGCCCCGGTTGGCGATTACATCAGCCCTCTAATGGCCTGCGGGCAACTGCGGCGCGTAATAGTGGTGTTGGTGGTGATGGTGATGGACGATAGCAAGCAGTCGGATGCTGAGTTGCGGCGGTGAGGACAGCCGCCTTTTCGTCAGTCGCCTATGTTCCCATCCTTGTAGGGCTGGATGCTAGCCGCATCCGAGCTAGCGCGCCCACAATGCGACTCCACGGTGCACCACAACACCAACCCCAAGCAATCTACTGTGGACGAGCCGTGACTCTGACCGGGGCAATCCGATTGCGCATTACTTCGACTTGGATATCCTACGGGCAGGCGGTGCAGTGCACAGCTTGTCCAGCACATGTGGGGTGGTGTTGTGGTGGAACCCTGGATGTGAATGTCCATCTGCGATCCTACCATCTGCCATCTACCCGGTTTGCCAGCAACATCCAGAGCAGTGCTAACCGCCTGGCTTCTTCCGTCAATCCTGAGTGGATATGCAACGCGAACATGAAACAACCCACGCCGCAATCTATTATGACGTAGCTCCTTCCGGCTGCGCATCGAAATCGACAAAACGGGTGCGCAAACGGAGAAAAGAGATACACAGACAGCTGTAGCTCACTTCATAGCTCCGCAGTGTAAGCCTAGGTGACGGAGATGCCTTGGGAGGTGGAAGTGTGAATCGAATCTAGGAAAATGGCCGTGAATGCATCGCTGAGATGGAGTTGTCGGGACTTCGTATAGCAGGGAGGCTTGTGCGTAGAGCTGCGAGTTTTGATAGGGGTGAGAAGTGTAACTCAGCGACCTCTTCTTTTCCCCTCGCCTAAGAATGAAGAGAGTGTGCTGACGGTGCTTGGTTTGAAATCATCCGAAATGAGTCAGGAACAAGAAGTGGATGACTTGCTGATGGGAAGGCTTCGACACGGCAGAATCGACTATTCAGATAGGCATACTCGGAGTCGGGCTAGATCGATTAAGAAAATGGGCTACAGAAGGCGACGATCGTGACGGGCTACCGGTATCAAACATCCTAAGTTTGAAATTCAGAACTTAACGCACAATCACGTCAAGGAAGCCACGCCACATCATCCTCCCGTCTGTCTTATGATTTAAAATTAAAGATGGCTGTGATTGCCAGTCTGAAGAGAAAAGCACACCAGGTTCACCATGCTGTCAATACGTCATTGCCGACCAAGACAGATACTGTCTGTCTCCTAATTAGTTGCAGATAGTGATCCCAAGACAGAAAGAAGGGGCTAAAGAAACAAGGACGCAGATGACCGAAATAGCCATGTACGTAGTAGTGCAGTTTTCGAAAGCGCGGAGGTAACTTACTAGAGTCAAGATTTATAGCATTTAGTCTTTGCCGTCCTCCTGGCTAGGCTACGGCGGAGCCTGCAGTGATGATGATAGGGAAGAAAACTTCAAACCAGTACCAGTACGTCCATCTACTTCGAAGCTCTCTTTGAAGGCACTCCCCCTGGTCAGTTGCGAAACACACAAATGAAAGGCTAAACGAAACCATCAGCCTACGCGGCCTTCACTGCCTCGCTCACATATCCTCGACTTCCGTACACGCAGAGGCTGGAAATAGGCGTGGTAGTCGAGACTGCTTGCTGCATGTATGCTGTCTGACATCATTTTCGTTCTTTCCTTCCACGTCTCAACTTATGCTGGCTGATATGCGTGCCGAATCTACCCGACCAGTCCTCCAAGCCACTCCGAGCAACTCCGACGATCGAAACAACCTCTAAAAGGCCCGGAGATACGCAAACTACTCGATAGGAGCCGGCATGATAAAAAAAGGTAGCATGGCGACCTACTTTATATCCATATAACACAACCATTCCTAGCATAAACATCTATTGGGCTAGATCTGCTCTTTCTCATATCCGTAAAATGCCTCCGCTGCCGGAACTACCCGTCCCCGTCTCCGATACCATAGCGGTGAGAGTAAAATCGAGAATGAAGGCAAGAGAGATCCCAACAAAGAAGGCGAGTATATAAGTCCATCTTCTCCATCCATCTTCTCGACTCTCTCTCCTCCACTCCACAAACAACACCTTTCTTCTCCAGCACCTTCGTTTGCTTTTCCCACGCCTCTATCCACGCTTCATCCGCGACAATCAAGTTCACCATGCGAACTGTTCAGCTGATCGCCTGCCTCCTTGGCTTCGCCATTGCCGCTCCTCACGAGGGCATGGGCACGTTGAATAGCTCGAACTCGACGCTGAATCTCCGCTGACCCTTTTAGTCGACCTCCCAACCTACCGCGATGTTGGCGTCGTCTTCACCGAGCCAGGCTACACCGGCTCAGCTCGCTTCATCATCGAGAGCAAGGGCAAGCCCGAATGTCTTCCTCTGAAGCCAGGCCCGGATGTGACACGAATTGGATCCCTCATGGTCTGCAGGGACACGGCCTGCACATTCTTCACGGGCAACAACTGTGACGAGTCCGACCCCGACAATTTCTCCGTCCGCGTCCACGGCCCCGGCGACGTTCCCAATCTCAACACGCCTGCTGGCAATGTCTTCCAGCAAGTCTGCTGTGGACAGGATCTTGAAGAAACCCAGACCGGGACTCAGGGCGCTGCGTCCAAGGCTGATTTTGTCGTCATCCCGGTATGTCCAATTGACCTCTTACAAACTAGAAGCCCTAACGTGAGCCATAGGAGCCGCACGTCAACACATCCAGTGCCACAATCAAGCTCGCAGGCAAGCGTGCGAATAAGCGCATGGCAAATCTCATGGGCCAGTCATAGGTACGTCAACCGCAGACACCTCTCTTACCTCGTCCTCCTCACTGATGACCGCTCTTTTAGACAGCTTGCCAACCCATGCTTTACTTCTCAGCGGTCTCCACGACAGATGTCTTCACTTCACTAATTCCTCAACTTGGGGCAATTGATTTCTGCATTTTCTTTTCATGGCCGGGGGTTGAAAAGGGGGCATAGCATTGGCGTCGGAGATGGCTTCAGAGACAGATGGGCGCTCTAAGTGAGGAACGTTATATATGATAGCATCAAAATACACAATGCACGTCGGCTCGGAACTTCTCCGCTTCGTAGTATCAAATTCATGACTGCCCATGCCGTTGCAGGGTCTCCGGCAATATGCGTGTTGAAGAGAAAAAGACTGAGTTGAGACTAGTGTTGCACGTCTCAGTGGCGTGAGTGCAAGCATGGCCGTACTTGCCATAGCGAGCGTCGAAGGCTCGTTTATACGTGCGACTGGGTGAGCATGAATAGACGAGCTAGAAACAAATCAAATTAAACCACAGAATAAGAGGGAAAAATGAGTAGACCCCTCTCCATTTCGGCTGTCGAAGTCTATCCTCTCTAAGCATGTAAAACTGCATGCACCTACTCTCGCACTCGAGCTCGAAGACCGAATTTCGGCTTTTGTAATACATATTCCTATCTCTCTATCACATTATTTTACTGGCACTGACCCGCCAAACACCACCACCACCACCACCACCTTGACGATGTGGAATGGACGTCGGAGAGGACAGACGACAAAGGGAACAAACCGTTCTCCACAAGGTAGGCTTCGTGAACTGCTTGATACTCATTCAGAGATGTTACACTTTTTCAGACACGGGCACTTTTTCATTCCTCTGACTCAGGTCATTAAACATACATTCTTTTCATATCAGCACATATCAACCTTTTAATCGCTAAATATACAAATCCATCATTATAAGTCATCAAAGACACGCAAAACACCCAAATTACGACCACCCTACGCACCCTCAATCTCGCCAAACTTCTCCAAAGTATGCGCCCAAACTTTCTCCCCCATCTTCTCCTCCCTGAACCCCGTCAGCACCTTGTTCCCCGGCACAACGCTCGAGTCGCCGCGGAGAAGATAGACGCCACTCCCTGGCTTCCCATCACTCCCCTTCTCCACCTCGGCCCCAGCCTCCCCTTCCCCCTCCGTCTTGACGCTCGGAAACTTTGGGCTCGTCGCCGCAAACAAGACCCTCTCGCCCGCCTCGTCAATCGTCATACCAACCAGCTTGAGAAGCGGCAAGACGATCCAATCGACCAGAGCCTTGGCCCAGCCCGGGAACCCCGCAAACGTCAACGTGGTGCCGCCGACGATGCCGGGCGCCAGGTGCACGCCACCAATCTTCTCGTTGCCGGGCTGCTTGACAAACTCCTCGAGGAACAGCGTCATCATGCTGACGGCGGCGCCGCCCGCATTGGGGATGTTGTAGTGCTGTTTGAGGGCCCAGTCCTCGGGCCAGAGCGCGCCCTCGCCGCCGCCGCCCAGGACCGTGACGACGCGGGGCGCGGGGGCCTTGCGCAGGAGCGGCGCGAGCGTGACGAGGAACCGCATGCGCGCGTAGTACCGGATCGTCTGCACGCGGTCGAGGCCTTCGGGGCTCTCGTCGTACTTGAGCGAGATGTAGCCCGGGCTCATGATCAAGAGGTCGACGCGCGTCGCCGACGAGGCGATGTGGTTGGCGGCGGTTTGTGCGTCTTTGATGAGGGTGAGGTCGTTTGCGACGACGGGGATTAGTTTCGCCGAAGGGTTGAGCGTCGCGATCGAGGCCGTGAGCGTCGTGAGGTTCTTCTCGGATCGCCCGACGATGTAGATTGTGGGCGAGGTTCCGGATGTGTGCTTTGCGAAGGCGCGGAGGGCGCCGAGCCCGATGCCATTTGTTGCGCCTACGAAGACGGCTGTGAGGTTGGCGGGAGCTTTCGTGGTGAAGAAGGTGGAGTTTGAGCTGAGGATGGAGGCGTATTTGACCATGATGGGGGATGGGACGCGTGGGTGTGGATGAAGAAAGAGTTGTGTTTGAAGGGAGAGTTGCGAGGGGAGCTTTTTTTTGTGGTTCGGGATGAAACGTGTGCTGTTTGACGAGGGGCTGAGATAGACTTCGAGATCTTGAGGTAGAGGACAATGAAGAGAGTACGTCTGTTGGCGACGTCAACTTATCTATAGCACTGGATACCTCTTCACCGGTCGATCCTGCGTGTCCTTTACGCCCAGTTTGCCCTTTACCTGCAGGTTATTGATAAGCTCACTCGGTGCATGCCACCCAAACGCCGACCGAAGCGCGAACTTGCGAAGCATCCGTTGACCGTCTTCCTCGAGCTTCGAACGACCTCCAAAGTCCGTCTCCAACGAACCGCGACGTCACATCTCTTTGATTATTAAGGACGAGAGGTCGCGAGACGCAGACTGCTTCCAAGAAAAGACATGGCCACGAATGCTACGCCAGCCAATCATCGCCCTCGGCTGCTTTCGCGCTCCGACACCCCGACCATATTACAAACACCAATTTCGCACGAGAGACGGACACCGTCTCATGGACTGATCGTGTTTGTAAGAGAGACAATGTGAGAAAGTGTTGTAAGTCCTTGATGATGATTATTCAGATTGTACCCGTCCCGAACCACTACAGACGATCCCCCATTCCTCTGTTCCCCGAACATCCTGGCGTGATCGAAACGACTACAGTATAGTACGCGAACTATGCCTTACCCCCCACGACACCAACTACCTATTCCACCATGCAAGCAATGTGCAAAGCACGAAATCCCCAGTCCATCACGTCAACGCAAGAGCCTTTCCCCGGTAGTGGGCCAGATGCTTTACCTTCCCCAAAGCCACTAGCGGCCGACAACACTCACGAAGCGAAATCGGAAGTTCGGAACGACCCCGGAAAGGGGCCACCATGGGGCCGTGAGAACTCACTGGTGGAGCTGGAGATTGGGCATTTATTCGTCTCGCGTGGTTGGATGTACGATGCAATTCCTCCGCTGCGCGATATTGTCGCGCTATAGTACTAGGTGGCACGCACACCATCCCTACAAGCAGCGTAGACGTGATAAGGAGAATTGTTGGGAGGCGGAAATAAGTGGGCCCTGTAGAGCGATTGGGTAGACAGGTATCAAAGATTCTAGAAGCCATCACACGGCCATCTAGGCCCCCCCCCTCATGCTGCAACGGTTTTCCATCACGATCTAACCCCGTGCCCTGTAAGAGGGACTTGCATCCCCTCGGTGACCTCGATCCTCGGACTGGGGATACTCTTGACACCCTCCCGTTTCGGCAGCTCCCCGATTTTGTCCCACAGCAACTGCAGCTGCACATGTCCCGGTGTGATCCCACGCTGCTGCGAGCCCCAGTGGAACTGCCAGAGCGGGATTCTGTCGCCGGCTGTGGGCACAGTCTTGGCGTCGTAGTAGCATGCAATGTCGCCGAAGCAGAGGAAGGGGTAGTTGAAGCCGTCCTATGGACACCGTTAGACTCAAGTGGTAGGTCGGAGGGAAACTCAGGACACGTACGATGGTGTACAGCTCGTCGTAGATGACAGCAGTATACGTAGCATTGCACGTCCACGCGTGGTCCGACTTCCCATAAACGCTATCCGTGTTCGCGACTGTCTTTTCGTCGTCGAAGGTGCAATTGCCGTTCTTGGACGACAAGGTGTAAGGGTACGTGTTGAGACGGGCAAAGACACCACACTCTTTCACGTCCTCGTCGTTGATGAAACGCCCGTCGTCGTCGAGACAGCCGACTTTCTGCGCGGGTGTGGCTTTGCTCCAGTCGCTGGAGTTGAGCACGAAGATGTGGCCTATGCCCGTGAAGTCCTTTTGCGAGACGGCTGCCGCCTGGGCGACGACCGCCGAGGAAAGGAGGACGACGGAGGCAAGGAGTTTGGAGAGTGCCATAACGAAGTTCAAGCTGAGTGATGTGATAGAGAACTGATAGTAGGGTCCGGCAGATCAGCGGAGACAAAACGGCGGATCTCCTCGCTCTTTATATTGCTCTCAAACCTCACGCTTTTTTCTGTCTAGTTACCCGGAGCACGTAGCTCGGTTTGTGGAATACTTTCGCTCACCCAGGTTCATACCCACGTCGAGCCGGTGATGGCCGTTGACATGCCTGCACGTTCAATCTGGAGCCCTTCACATCCCCAGCCAATGCTATCTCTTGTTCCCCTGTCGCCAGTCCTGGGGGGTGCTACACTATCGGCTGGCGGTACTGACTCGGCGCGAACGCGAGGTGGCGAACACGATGTGCAGTTTAAAGACGAGTTCAGGCGAGAGAGAGTATAGGAGAGAGAGTGGTTCGAGGGTGGATTTCAAATTGCCCGGAAGAGTACGCACGTCTTAGCCGTCGTACAAGAAGTATAGGAACGCGCCTCTGAGAAGCCACTAGAAATTGGGCAAATCAGAGTACGGGCGCAGGTGGGCGAGCGATATGAGGGGCCGGCAGATGCATACAGAGTGCAGAGCGAAGAGGGCGGGGGTGTTTATCCTGTTTTGCCGTTGGTCGGATGCTGAAGATGACATGTGTCAGACGGCTGTCAGCGCGGCTGTGAAAGGGCTCGCTAGGAGTTGCCTGGCTCGGCTCGGCTTGCGTACAGTTGAATCATCTTCACCTGCATGCCCAGAAGTGTGAATAGCCTCACAGCAAACTTAGGCGGACTCCACTTTACGACGCCCAAACCCAACCCATTGCTCCAACTTGGAAGCAATCCACAACCTAGCAGACCCAAGATCCTCGCCCTTCTTAGCCAACCCAAAGATGACACAGGCGCTCAAGCTTCCGTGGTGCTGCGGCTGCTTCTATCGTCCGAGCAAAAGGGGCAGAGGCCCACGCACACGCTCACCACTGCCACCCGGAAACTGGTATAATGTTCGAGCCCTATACCGGGCCCGCCGCAAGAAAAGCAAAAACCCAGCAGCAGCTCCTCCTCCTCCTCCACCACCACCGTCAACATGGCACGGCCTGAAGCCCGTATACAACGCCGTGCACGGCGTATGCCGGACCACCAAACAACTAATCGTCGCTCACAAAAACGACCCAAAAGCATTCCCCTTCTTCAAGCTCCCCCGTGAATTGCGAGACAAGATATACGGCTACCTGATCTCTGCCTCCGCACCCTCCACGCACCTCACCTCGGCCGCCACCATGGAGGACGTCCGGTTTCGCGGTCCAATGCTCAAGTGCCAACCGTGCACTCCCCACAACACTCCCCACGCAGCGCCGACCTCGGATCCCGTGGCTCTTCAGCCGGACAGGAGCACTGGGTTCATCGCCATATACAGTCCGCCAACGGCCCCGAAAGCCCTCCTCCTCGTCTGCCGGCAGATGCGTGCGGAGATCATGCAGCGCTACTCCATCTGGAACTCCGTCTTCGAAGTCGCGCCGCTGACGCCGCATGTGGACGAGTGGTCTTTCGACCCTTTGTACGAGGCCCTGCTGTCGTCCTCTAGACTCTCAAGGGTGCGGAAATTGCGGGTTAGGGTTGATCTCGCACGTCTGCGGATCCGGCCCACGCCGTCGAATTATATGCCGCCGTACCGGTACTTTGTGAATTTGGAGGCGGAGAGGGGACCGGTTAGGTTCGAGGAGATTGGGGTACTGGAGTGTGTGCAGAGGGTTAGGGCAGCGGCGGAGAATTTGGTGAGGGTGTTGAGGGAAGGGGCTGGAGCGTTGAATGTCCTAGTCTTGGATTGGAAAGATGATTTTGATGCTGATGAGGAGGTGGATTGGGAGTTGAAGAGAAGCGTGCTGAAGCCGTTTGGGAGGCTGGATGATGTGAGGGTTATGATTGGGAATGTAGTTGTGAGGGAGAGTGGGAGGGAGAAGGCGAGGAAGATGCTGGGTGAGGCTTTGGAGAGCCTTGGACGAAGTGAGGGTGTTTGAGGATGGCTGGAAGATTGTGAAGTTGACGAGCATCAGAGCTTGGGATGAGACGGCAAGGAAGTTCTCTGAATTCATGGAGAGTCTGCAGTACGTACTTTGGGTTAGTAGTCGCACTTTCATATGGACTATAGGGGGATCTGGAAATGGGGGAAATTTGCACAGGTATTGAACTGTGGGCCGTGCAGAATTGCAGCCGTGAACGTGATGAATCGGACTGAAGATGCATACATATAGAGAAAGATGACGTCTGTGATGAAAGCCCATTTTGATCGCGGATCCTCGCGAAGGGAATACTCATAACTCCAACCGATCTCTGGAACGCCAAAGCCATGACAGGTATGAGGGTATCAGTTGCGAAGCATTTGGCGAGGAGCAGGCACTCTCTCGATCTCGATCTCCATGCGCGGACCCTTTGGATCCCTGGAGGGCTTCTTCTTAGGCTTCGCAGGAGGTGCACTGGGCCGTTTCCGTTTGAGACTGGCTAGCTTCTTCTGGAGCGCCTCAACCTCATCTTCCTCAGATCCATCCTCTTCTTCATCACCCCCACTAGCACTGTCGCTGCCCTCATCATCCTCCTCATCATCGTCGTCGGCTTCATCTGGGCTCTGGCCACCAACCCAGTCCTCGAAATCCTCCAGATCGTCGTCTGATTCGCCGTCGATGTCGCTCACGTACTCGACATCGCCAACGCCGTTCTCCAGCTCTTGTTCGTACTCATTCTCGTCCTCGTCCACAAAGCCATCGTCAAGGTCTTCATCGCGAGTGGCCTGGCCCTCCTTCTCCAAACCGGCCATGACCCTCTTCCAGACATTGGCTTCCACGTTCAGGGGTCGGTCACCATACGCGCCGCTCCTCAGACGATCAATCAAAACCCTCTCGATTGCGCGCTCGACCTTGGCCGCAGCCAGGGCCTTGCGCTCCCTGCCATCTTCTCTCCTCCTCACCTTGGGCGCGAGGCGTGGCACCAGGCGCTCACCCAGACGCTCCTCTTCCTTGGCTAGCTTCCGGATGCGGATGTTGACTTGGGTGAGGCGAGTCAAGCGCTGTTTGTTCTTGTGGAGGAGGAATTTTCCGTAGTACTTGAGCTCCGTGTCGACCTGCTCCAGGGCCTTGGTGTAGTTGTTGGAGAGCTTGATCTTCTCCCACCACTTGGAAGGAAGGTGCGAGCGTTCGATGGCCTTGATGTAGAGGTAGAGATTGCCGGTGGCGGGGTCGGAGCGGATGGTGGCATAGCGGCTGTTTGCGAGCGGGCAGGCCTGCCGGGAGCAGAAGCCCGTGACGTCTGGAGCCGTTAGGATTGCTCTTGGTGGCCGCCGAATGTGACGGGCGAGAAGCTTACTGTGCTCGTTCCTGCAGAAGGTCTGGTCTTTCGAGGTCTTGAGTTTGAAGGCGCAAAAGTCGGTGCCGATGCTTTGCCAGTTAGGTTAGAGGCGAGCTTCCAATAGGCGGCGAGGGGACGCATACATATTCCAGACGAGATCGTCCGAAGCCATTGCGAGGTTTTGCGGGCAACGCGGACCGGCGAGTGCTGGCGGTGTCGACGTCGAGGGTGCAGAGGGAGCGCGGCGATGCATGTGGGTATTTTTTTCAGAGCAAAATACTGGGCTTGGCGCGCTAGCGGGCCGGCCAATGCGCAGAGTGCGGAGATGATCAGTCGCCATGTCGCACGCTTCGCTCCACGATGCGGCCTCGCTGTGGCTCTCGGGATGAGAGCATTCGTCCCGCCTTGTAGAAGCAGCCATCGCATCCTCAGCAGAGGCCATCATGTTGCACTCAGCCCCTCTCCGTTCTCGCCCGCGCAGATGCCGCAATGCCTCTCCCCGCGCGCACAATCGGCCGCCCGCCACGATGAACCCACCATCTACGCCCTGTCCACGGCCGCTGGCAGGGCCGCAATAGCAGTCGTCCGCATCTCGGGCCCGGCATGCAGAGACATCTACCGCGGCCTCTGTCCGGCCACGCCGCTCCCGCCGCCTCGCCATGCCGCCCTCCGCCGGCTCTACACCCCCCGCCTCCCGCCGTCGCCCTCGACGCTCCTCGATTCCGGCGCCCTCGTGCTGTACTTCCCCGCTCCGCACACAGCAACGGGCGAGCCTGTGCTCGAGCTCCACGTCCATGGCGGCCCTGCCATTGTCCGCGCTGTGCTGGCGGCCATACCGCAATGCGCGTCTTCTGGCATCAGATACGCCGAGCCGGGCGAGTTCACTCGCCGCGCCTTCGCCAACAACCGCATGGACCTGCCCCAGATCGAGTCGCTGGGCGAGACGCTGTCTGCGTCCACCGAGCAGCAGCGCAGGCTCTCGGTGCGGGGCACCACGTCGTCGCTGGCGGCGCGGTACGACGCCTGGCGCATGCTCCTGCTGCAGGCCCGCGGCGAGCTCGAAGCCCTGATCGACTTCTCCGAGGACCAGCACTTCGACGAGTCTCCCGCCGTCTTGTGCGCTTCTGTCGCGGCGCAGGTGCGCAAGCTGACCGCCCAGATGGAAGCCCACGTCGCCAACGCCGTCCGCGGAGAGCTCCTGCGAAGCGGCATCAGCGTCGCTCTGCTCGGCGCGCCCAACGCGGGGAAAAGCAGCCTGCTCAATCGCATCGTCGGGAGAGAGGCCGCCATCGTCTCGCACGAGGCCGGAACAACCAGAGACGTCGTCGAGGTGGGCGTCGACCTGGAGGGATGGTTAGTCAAGATTGGGGACATGGCAGGACTGCGGCGAGCTGGCCTCATAGGACCTGACGTCGTCGGCGCTGTAGAGCAGGAAGGAATCAAACGTGCCAAGCAGCGAGCCCTCGAGTCAGACGTCCTGATCGTCGTTCATGACGCCACAGCCGAGATGGATCCCGAAGTCATCAAAACGGCCAGGCAGTGTGTGGGTCTGGGCATCAACGTCGTTGTCGCCATCAACAAGATCGACCAGCTTCCAAACTTACGTCCAATGCCAGACTGGCGAGGGAAGATGCACTCCACCCTCGGTATCCCTACCGATCGGGTATTCTTCATTTCGTGTAAAGAGGCAACAACGTCTGGTGCCGCAATCGCTCAATGCAAAGACGCCGGAAATATTCAAGCTTTCCTCCGCGGCCTCCTCGAGACCTTTAGGGACATGACCGCCGCCCTCGTCCCCGACTCAGAGCCCGACCCGTCCATCTGGCACGAGTCTCTGGGTGCAACGGAGCGCCAACGCCTATTGCTCTCCGAGTGCCTCTTACATCTCGAGGCATTCTTGACAGCAGTCCGGCATGACACCTTGGTTGTCGCGAAATTGGAATCCGAACGGGCAACGCCCTACGATCAATTTACCCACGCGCTACCTAGTCCCGAAGTTGCGGGTGAGGTTGACATCGTCGTAGCCGCCGAGTCGCTCCGCCTAGCCGCAGACACGCTAGCGAGGATCACGGGGCGGGGCGAGAGCGGCGATGTCGAGGAAGTATTGGGGGTTGTCTTCGAGAAGTAAGTCTTCCACCTAATTCCATTCCGTCGCATTCCATCGTCCTGTTCCTGGACACCCCCAACCCCGGAATTCTCCGTGTCCCATGACGAGAATACCATGCTGTCTTACTTTGTGGACAATGTTTATCGATTACGCCCCATCGCCGCCTGACTGTGCCGCTCGGTCTGCAACGAAGCCACAACCGTTATAGCGACATAAGGGGTCGGCCGTTGATATGGGGCGTCGTGGTGGATGCGGCACAGCCTGTCAACTCGGTCATTCGCCCTATCACTGCCGTTGCCGTTACATTATCCGTTCTTTGATGGCGCGTGGCTCCACTTCCCGTCTCACGCCGTTATGTGCCGCGTTGTGCCTCCACGATTTCCATCATTACAGATTAGGGAGATTGAAACTGACTTGAGGCTCTGCGAATTCAGGTTCTGCGTCGGAAAATAGCGAAAGCATGCGAACGCATGCGAACGAGCGAGCGAGACCGTTTCGCACAAACAAACGAACGGCGCATCCCGAGATGGAACGTTGAAGCACGGCACATGATAGTGAGGTGGATAATTGTGGTGGATGTGTGGATTGGAGTACTACGAAGTAAAGAGTGGTGCTCAGAGCCCACTGGGAAACGCGACTGGGTCCAGCCCAATCGGCAAGTGGACTCCAAAGGCCCGAACAAGCGCTACAAAAGATGCAAAGACAAAAGAGCGGACAATGAAGGGAAGATAGCGAATGCAAAAACATGATTGCAGAACCAAAACGAAGAAACAACGCCGAAATTACCCATCCGTGGCTCAGTGAAGAGCATATTCCCATGGCCAGTCTAAACAAAAAGAAAACAAAAGAACGCCCGTGACCACCAAGCTTATCCAAGCTCTATAGCCAAACCCTTTCCCATGCCGTTTCCATAGAACCCATAATCGCATACCCGTGGTGGACCCATGACTCGTGATCTCGAGCATGAACATGATATGAACCAACCCATGACCCAAACCGTAAAAAGCAAAGAAAAAAAACCCACGCCTCCTAATGAACCAACCCAGAACGACGTCGCTTGCTTGAACGCTCCAAACGCTTATACAGAAAAAGGGACGGGAAAGGCAGGACGCGCGACGAAACAAGAAAGAAATACATGGCTACGCAGACGGGGAAGCGGGACGGTGTGGAACGGGGTGGTAATACAGGCCGAGGCCAGAAAGAGCAACGGAGGGACGAGAGAAATGAGATGAGACGAGAAGAAGCAGAAGGAGAAGAAGAGGGCGTGCGGGGGTTTTCCTAGCCTCGCCATCGCTCGACGCGTTTCTTGCGCTGGGTTTTCGGCGGCGGCGGCGGCGTTGGTTTGGGCGGGCCGGGAGTGGCGATGGCCATGGACATGGTGTTGAGGGGTGTGGGGTGTGGTATCTTTTCTTGCGATGGGAGATGAGGTGAGGTGAGGTGAGGTGAGATTGTGGGGGATCGAGATGGCCTGGTAAGGATGCTTGGGGAGGGACCAAGGGGCCCTCTTTAGTTGTAGCCGCCGCGGCCCATGGTGGAAGATGTGGTTGTTTGGTTGTTTG
This sequence comes from Melanomma pulvis-pyrius CBS 109.77, assembly GCA_010093585.1. Taxonomy (NCBI): domain Eukaryota; kingdom Fungi; phylum Ascomycota; class Dothideomycetes; order Pleosporales; family Melanommataceae; genus Melanomma; species Melanomma pulvis-pyrius. The sequence goes on from MU001826.1 coordinate 24,883, forward strand.
GTGGGTGGGTGTAGAGGGTGCCTTTGGCTTGGATGGTAGGTGTTGTTGGGGGGCTAGTTGTAGCCTCCGCGTCCCATGGATGAGGTCGGATGGATGGTAGATGTTGGTTTGGTAGTGTGGTGGTGTTGTGTGTATGTGTATGGGCTTAGTTGTAGCCGCCACGTCCCATTGAGAAAGTAGTGAGAATGGAGGTAGTGTAGTTTGTCTGGTGAAGTGGCCGAAGCTGAGACTGGATATGTGGCGTCGATAGGGCAGGTAGTGCTGATGACGATGGCGGAGAGAGAAGAAGAAGCGGCAGAGGCGGAGATATATGCCTGAGTCAAGGGTGTGTGGAGGAGTCAAAGCGGGTGGCAGCTAGAGACGCGGGTGGAAGCGTGTCGAAGAGGAAAGTACGGTGGATGACTGAACGACTGACTGACTGACTCAAAGGAAAGCGGACGTATAAGAAAGGAAAGCGTTCGGATAGGCGTAGACAGAGAGAGATGAAGAGAGAGGATGGCTGGATGACTGAAGAGGCGCACCCTGAAGCCTGGCCCGCAGGCATCTTTATAACATGGACGACGTATGTAGGTGAACCCTCAGAAGCACACAGGCACGCACCCATGCCGGCATCCATCCAGCGCACCGGACTCCCGCCCTGCATGGTGTGTAGGCAAGGCAAAGGCAAGCCACGGTCAGGCATCTAGTCATCCTGCTCTCCCCCCTGGTCCCGACTGGCGTCTCCCGGGCGTGCAGGCAGTCGTGCCCTTGGCGGCGTGCGACAGGAATAGGCCCGCCAGTCGCAGGGCCGGGATAGGCTCGCGGTGGTGCGCCGTGGTGCGCGCGTGGGAGCTGGGGTGGCAGTGAATTGGGAGCCGCAATGTGGACTGGGGTGCACGGACGGCAGTGTAGCGTAGCGCAGCGCCGCGCAGTGGGCAGGGGTGCCGGCGGCTGATGGATGGGCAGGGTGCGGTGGCTCGCTCGGATGCCCCTGGCCGTCTGGAATGATTTGGTGCTGGCGACCATGGGCGAGAACGGGTGGGCGTGGATGGAGGATGGATAGAAGACGGCGCGGGCTGTGGGGTTGCGGGTGCGATGCTGCGAGTGCGAGGCTGCGAGTGCGAGGCTGCGAGTGTGCGAGTCTGCCTCAGAGGGAGGTGCTGCCTGCCTCCCTCGCTCGCGGCGCTGGATGGATGGATGGATGGCCTCCCTCTGCCGTCTTCGAATGAGCGGGCTGGGTAGCGGGGGGTCGAAAGCGTGGGATGTGCCTCCACACGCGTTCACGTTGGCAGTCATTACATCGACAGCGCTGTGTAGACGGCGGACGCTGCGCACGGCAGGGATGGGCTTCCCTCGAGCGCAATAAACGCCTGCGCCAGCCTGATTGGCGGCCTGTCCACGCCCGCCGCGCTGCCTTTCGTGCCCGTCGTCGGCTTGTGGGTCGCGACGGGCGCGCCGTTGATCGTCGGCGTGCAGACACTTGAGCACTCGAGCAACTCAATCACTCAATCACTCGAGCCCGCCTTTTCTTTGCCTTGTGCGTCGCCGTCGTCGTTGCCTTCCGCGCAGGCCATCACACGCCATCGCACAGAGCCAACCTGCCGATTGATTCATCCCCGCAGCGTTGCAGCACCGCGTACCAGTTCCGGGGCCTGCCTCGCATCCTCGTCCGTCCCGCGAATCAGGGCCCCCGGGACACCCAGACGGCTCGGGGGTCTGAGGAGGGGCGAGGGGGATACAGCGCATGGCAGTGCTTGATGAGTGAAGAGTGTCCCAGTGCTCATACTGACTGAAGCACCCCCATACAGCCGTTGGCAGCCGGAAAGAAGGCATACGTGCGATGGACCAGTGCCCTCAGCTGTCAACGGCTTCGTTTTCGCCAGTGCGTGCATCCGCAGTCGGTACGAGGTCGCCGGCGTCGAGCGCGGCCGGGGGACTGCTACCGTGTAATTGCATCCGTATTTGCGCTCCTGTCCAGCTTGTCGCCCTTCTGCGCCGTGACGGGCCTGCTGAAGATGATGGCAGCAATCTGGACCCATCTGCCTCGTCTCGTCTGGTCGCCGACCAGGCAACATGGCACAAATCAATCGCCCACTATCAACACACCGAAAGAAGGCGAATAGTGCACTATGCAATACCGCACATGCAATACCGCACATGCAATACCGCACAAGCAATACTGCATCAATACTACACAGTAACACGGCGACTCGCAAAATGCTTCCGAAAACAATTTGATATTTCGCCTGTGCACGGACCGGCTTCCAACAAACTCCAATAAACGTTCGGACATCAAGACGCGCACCCAAATCCCCCAGGGGCCCCAATCGCCATCCACACCGACCCCATGATGGGGATGAGAAATCTCCAGTGCATGTGGCGACCGGGGCCGGTGTTATCAACCTCCCAAATGGAATCCTTCTTCCCTGTTCCTTGCCAGCTCTCCAGGTCCGTCCCTGGCCTTCTCACCTCATTCCCTTCACCACGACCGTTTACGTTTCGCCCTGCTGCTTGTTTCGCCCGTCTTGCACCCTGTTTCGTCCCCGGCGTCAGGATTGCGCCTCGTTTGTGCTACAGGAGCCACGAGGTGGGTGAGCCCATTCCATGCAGCTCGCAAACCCGACAGCGCGGATAGCGACGCCATTTGGAAATGCGACATCATCGCCCCGTCCCCTGGATTTTCTATCTTTGGGGCCAAAACGGTAGTCTCTGCCACCAGCGACGTGCAGATCGAGAAGAGCAAACGCGTACGAGATACCGAGTCGGGCGAAGAAGTCCTCAGTATTATCGTCCTGGCCTGCTTTGGGGGCCGTGGACTATCGGATACTTTGATCGCATTGCTTGCCTTCTCCATCAATAGATCCACGTGTTACCTTCCGAGTCTTGTCGCACAATACACAGTCGATTCTCCGCAGCCAGCCTCGCCGACTGGGCTCGCTTTCCCCAGTTCGCCGTCCTCGCTCACGGGGACCCGACCAAGAGGCCACGCTGCAGGAACCCTTTTGCCCATCAGCTCTCCCTCTGGTGCGCATGCTGTACGTCGCCCAAAAATAGCATTTCCACCAATCGGTAGCCGCGACAGACGCGCTGGACAGGGATCCTCCCACGTTGCATCCCTGCCGTAGGGCTGACCCGATGACTGTGCCGCACCGCATCTCACCCATTTGCCCAAAGTGGCTACCATCTTGTTCTGGTCTTGTGGAGGGCAGGTAGACAAGCTCATTGGATGGCGTCCGTGGCAATTTCCTATAATTATGCACGTCAGCCTGCCACGCGCGGCCCAAGAGGGTGCATTTGGGGTCTTTTCAGCAGAGAGACGTCTGGATGGGGGCTATTTTGGGGTCTTAGGACGATCTACTTTGGGAGAGATTACCACCATTCTTCTAGAAGGGCGAATTTCAAATCTACTTCATCCTTCGGAATCCGGCCCCTGATCATGCTCGACGAGGCCCTTGTCGTACACATGCACAGATGCGGCAACCGGTCGTCTTGTGTTCATCTATCCATCGACCGAGTCTGCCTTTGGGGGCGGCGGGGAGAGCCCTGGACGGCGACCACAGCTTCTGTCCTGTTTGATGATGAACTCGCTTCGTATTCTGCATCTGGTTTTGGCGCACTTGCATTGGGCAAGGCAGTGCCGCGTCAGACGGAGTGACGTTACGCGAAAGCAAAGACTCGAGACGAAAATGACGAACAGGCGTTCGTTGCCTCGGGTTTCTCGCTTGTGGCCGGCCACGCATATGCATCACCTCCGAGAACTCGACTCTGTGTACCGTGCCACTCTCTACGTCTTCCTCGGCCACAGCATGAGGGAGGCACACGATTCCGTCTGCTCTTTCTTCCGACCCCTCGATCGGAGGCTAACCCAACTTGCATCGTCTATCCCTTCCTCTCGGCGCCTTGTCGAGTCCTCTAGCCCTACGTGTCGATGCTACATGATGCGAGTAGTTGCATTCGACCATTTTCGCAATATTCCACCGCGTAAAAACACGTACCTACCGATATCGATCGACAACCCCACCCCGCCCGCCAGTGCCCAAGAAAAGGCAACATGGCCACGCACGGAGTCCCCGCTTCCCTACCTCCGTTTCATCCGACGACAGAAGTAATCATGTACGAAGTAGAATAGGTAAGCCACCCACTGGTCTGGTCTGATCCGATCGCCAGGCTGAAACGCAAAATGCCCAGCCCAGCCCAGCCTTGCCCAGCCCAGCCCAGCCTTGCCCAGCCCAGCCCTGCCGAGCCCACCCCTTGCGCCCTTGCCACATATTTCGTAGTTGTGGTACCGCGGGCGCGGATCTCACCTTCTGACAATTATTTGGCTTTTTTGGGGGGCCAGCCTCGCGCCGAGTCTCCCGTAAGGCTGAGCGCATCTATCGCCCCCCGCCGCCGCGCGCGTTAGAGGCGTGGCCGTTGTGCGATTCGAGTACCTGATCGACGCCGTAGGTAAGTGCCTTTTCTTAGTCACTGCCGCCGCGCTGCGCTACGCTACAATGTGATGTGAGGTGATGCGATATGATGACAGATTGTGGACTCGGGAGTCACTCACTCGGTGGCGGTTGATTCTAGGGGTTGAAAATCATTGCCGGACTCTGGAAACGATGAGGTTGAGTGAGGGGTGGAATGAGGGACGGCTCGGCTGGTCCGAGGTGTGACGGTGACTATTATCTCTGGGAGTCATGCTTTTCTTTTCTTTACATGTCAAGGCTTACTGGTGGTGTGCAGCGCCGAGAAATTACAGTCATGTTCCGCATCACATGACGGACCTTGAATTTTTAGAATTGGTAAAGAGGCCGCCCAGATCTCCCCCGTCCGTCCACCCGTCTGTCCGTCCGCATGAGTATCACTTCCTCCTCGTTAGTCGTTGCAATTCACTCTCCGCGACCATGTCTCTGTTCACCCCGAGTTCTACAGATCCCAACGCAGCAAAACGCAACCACAGCCACAACTATATTCACAAACTGTAAACCGCGGCCCGGCGCCATCGATGCCACATGTCATGCGGTCGTCGCACAGCTCGTTGTGTTTCACCATCGCCATGTTCGTACGAACATAGACTCGGTCTTTCATGTCTCGGCCGAGCCTCTTCTTTCACGGCCGATGAACGAGGCTCATTTGTAGATCTCGGTATGCACAAGATCTATGACTTGCGAGAGAGGCGATGAAGCGGATGCCTCAACCGGTGAGGCTCGAGGCTCATGCGGTGCTTGTGCTACGTGCTTGTGAGACTGTGACACGGATCAAGAGGACAGAGCATTCTCCGAAGGAAATATAGAAAGGGATAAAGGCTCCACACAACATTCTATTTCATTCTTCATTCCTTCTCTTGGCAGCCCCAAGCAGTGGAAGTTTAGTCCTACATACACATGACTGACTGACGCACGGCACTTGCACAATACTCCTACGCCACGTGTACAAGAAACGGCCATCCTTCCTCGACCGCTCCACGGTATAATCATGAACCAAGCAACCGGCCCGTCCCGTACCACATCGCCGTCCATCCCATCAACGGTACGGTACCTGCTCTCTCTCACATAATCTCCGCACGTGGCTGCCTACCTGCCTCCGTTACCGGTATTCCTTTAGGCTACGTAGGCAAGGCTACGTTACGCTCTAAGCGCAGCCGCACTTCCGCCTGCTGCTTATCCGCAATCATCCATCCTTCGTCCGCAGCGCTGCGAGGTATATGCTGGAATGGGATGTCTGGGCCTGACTTTGACCCCAACGGAGCTTTTCAGGGCGGGGTTCGAGACACAGAACGTGTGCAGTACGTCTTGCCCTTGGTGCTGTCGTTTGAGTGGAGGGATGGCGACAATATCTCGCTTCGACTTTCTGCTCGGGAGGCCTTGCCCTGCTCAAGGAGGGCACTTGAATGCGAGGCTGTACCTCTAGCATTGACACGAACGCTTTCAGGCATCTTAGGCGACCCGTTTGATTCATTTGCCTCTTCATACAAAACGAAGCTCCAGCGTCGCCCAACCTCTTCTAACCTCTATTTTCCACCACATTTTGCACGTGCAAAACTACGCCCTGGCCCCCAACCTCCATCCCCATTTCCCCTCCCCATATTACTCTCAATTCCACCAAACCCCCCTCATCAACAAGAACCACATATCCCGTTCCCAAACCCCCCACGTGCACACCCTCAACCCCCCATCCCAATAAAGCAATCGTTACGACGAGCTCTGACCGTCACACAACCCGCACCACCACAACCCCAACACCATAAGCCATAAGCCCCAGCCCTACAGCATCCCCACGAGCGATCGGGTTCCGGCGCCCGACTCACCGGTACACCACGGATCTCCACCGCGTCATCGCCATATGCAGCAGCCGCTCCACCTCGCAGCATGCAAATTCAAATCCTCACGATGCCTTTTTGCACACTCACACACACTCACACTCATACTCGCACGCACGCACGCACGCACAAACCGGTGAAGGACGGCGTGCGCAGTCTGCCTAGCCATCGCGCAGCGGGGAGGCCTCTCTCATGACTTCTAGTCTCGACTCGGCGCCGCGCCGCACCCCCACAGCTTCATCAAGAGGAAACGAGACGTAGCATGCACACAGGGAGGGAGGGAGCTAGCTAGCCAGGCAGCCAGCTAGGTGCTGGAGACCCCGCGTACGCGTCCGCCTGCTCCTCGCCCAGGCCGCGATTAGGATCCGGCTGCAGGACGCCCTCGTACCTCTCTATCTATCTATCTCTCTATCGCTCTATCTCTCTATCTCTCTATCAGTCCATCTGTCTCAGTCTCTGCTGCCTAGCCCTGTCCTCTACCCTCGCTCGCCCGCAGCCCCAGACGCCCTGCGTGCGTGAATGCCGAGACCGTGGCTCCGCAACGTGGCCGCACGTGTGGTGCCCAGCGTGTCGGATGTCCGGCCGGCAGATACGTATGCCTGTACCACAGCACGTCTCTATGTACAGTACGTACCTACATGTGCAAGGAACCTCTGCCGTACTGCGCGCCGTGGCCGTGCGTTCATTGCCTTCTTTCCTGCGTGCGTGTGTGTGTGCGTGCGGGCGGGCGGGCCTCCTGCTTGCGCCATCAGTCGCCGACGACAGGGGGGGGCATCCTTTGCGTGGATGCATGTCAGCCTTCGAAAATTGTTCTCGAAGATTGCCAATTTGGGACTGGGGGCCAAACGGTGGCGCGGCGCAAGGGATCTGGGCGGTTTTCGGTCGTTTTTCCGCGCTGATTGGTGGTGGTGGTTGGGGAGGGGGTTTCGGAGTCCGAGGGTGAGATGGTTTTGGAGCCGGGCGCGGGTGGAGTTGCGATGGGCGGGTTGGAGGTTCATTGGTGGTTTTTGTTTTGGTGATGGGGAGGGGCTATGCCTGGAACGGCAAAATGAATCTATGGGAATAGCTGGGCCTTGGCTGGTTGGGGCTTTGCTTTATGATGCTTTTGCCAAAGCTGGTCCGTTTGTTCTTATTGGTTTGCCTGTTTCTCTTCGCCTTTTTAATGTAGCGTTCGTTTCTAGCGAGGGAAGCTGGAGGTGGTGTTTCAAGTAGAGGGAAGCAAGGGCGAGGGACGCAGAGTCGTGTGGCTTGAAATAGAACTGCGAGGGAGGTCAGTGGATGTTTGATGGGAAAAGTCTTGAGTGTATGAAGGGGGAAAGAAAATGTATCTATAATTAAAGAAGATCATCTTACTCGTCCTTTCAAAAAGTGCAGGTAGAACGCATTTGTAGCATTAAAGGAGAGCAAGTTCACTCACAAGTGACGATACAGCTAAGTTGGTATGTCACGATCCAGCCTATGCAGACGCAGGATACTAAGCTATCGCGAGCTGAAGATTAAGGCAATCATATATGTAACTCACTGTACATTTTACGACGGAAACATACAAACATAGAAAATAGAGAGCGTCAATGCTCCTGCTTGACTATCCTCTTGTCTCATTTCAAGACGACATACCATATTTCGCTCTACAAATGCTAATGTTTATCTATTTATCTCTGTAATAAAGTAACCCATATCAAGTTGTGCTCTATGCTAAATGAATAGATACAGGCGAAAATAAATTGAAACTCCCTAAACCCTCTTAAATTTCCAAACATAAGCTACGCTTTTCTTCGTCGGTATCCTTTGCTTTAAAAAATAGGAAGATTACGAAGTAATACTACAAGCTAATCGTAAACAATCTAAATTTTACAGTGATTAATACATATATATCCGTAGAACTTTTGAAACCATTGATGAGTTGGAGTCGTTAGACCAGATGAAAAAGGTCATTGAAAATATGATCTGCCAGAAATTAGTAGACGCATTCGTTTGGTTAAATTTTTAATACTCGAAGTAAAGAATGTACTGGGCATAAGTATCACTGTCACAAGCGCAATCGATCCCATGCGTTTCGAATATCGGGTTGAAACTAGAGCTATCGACATTCGTTTTCGCCTCGTGACTATTCTATTTATTATTCGCTCTTTAATGAAGTTTGGTCACTAGAAGTACCCATTGTATTGATATCGCCATGGCATCGGCACGCATAGTGTAGGCTCGAATTGACACGAGGCGAGACTCGGTTCTGTACTACTCATCTCCTGGGCTTCTAGAAATGTCCAAGCCCCATGATTCAACTCGTTTGGCTGTTCTTCTAACTCCAGCATTGTCGTCTTGATGTAATAAGATTTGGTGATTAGATATAGTGCTATATCCTTCGCTGGTGAGCTGACGATAATGATGAACCATTATAGCCAATTGCGTCTTCCAGCAAATGAGAGAATCTGTTAGATATACCAGATCTAAATATGTAGCTCGATTTTCTCTGCTCCTTGTCTCTGCTCATGCTTTTTCAGGATCTTTGAGGTCATTGATTTGATAATCAAGCTGGAAAATTAAACTTTCAAGCTTGTGTCCCACTCTTCAATTAAGATAATGTGCCAAATTCTTTCAGTCTCTGCAAATATGTCAGGCATGAGAAGTGAATGTGCAGCCTCTGGTTTCAAATCTGCAAGTCGCATGATTACTTCTCTAGATAGAGAAAGGGCAACCAAAGAGAATCGCAAACATTATCTTGTATTTAGGGAAATGTGTAATTGTCAGAGCAAGGTCCTTATCCCATGCATTTGAAGATCGGCAAATATATACTAGCAGCGTAGATTAGAATTGGTTGTTCAAAAACGCAAAAGAGAAGATAAATCGTACACCCGGTTCTCCGCTTTGCTTTGCTAGTCTTGAGTATACAGTTATTTCGCAGTTCATATATCATGTTCGGCAAGTCTTACAGTAGTATGAATCCGGAGTCCTTCCTATTAACGAATTCATGGTCCTGAATAGGTGACAAATCAGCAAACAGTCACCTTAGAGACTAGTAAAAAGAAGAAGCATAGCGGCAGACGATGCTTTTACTATGGAAATCTTCTTCCTCGCCCCTTCGATCTTTTGAGACCATTGTTTCTCAGTCTCTTGAGAAGATATTTCAACTTTCCACTACTCTGTCAGCATGGACTCTGCCTTTGTGCGACAAAAGAAAGCATGAATACATCTTGACTGGCCCGCATTTTAATGAGGGTCATATATGAACACCTTTTTTTGGGTCGGCGTCGTTCAGTTTGGCATTATTGTATGCTCAAACTTTTGTCGCTGGTGTTGTAAAGTAGTGAGTCAAAGGTTTTTGCATGGTTTACGACGTAAGATGGGCACTTAAGGTTCGCTTTTAGTGAGGGATGGGCTCACCGGTTTACGGGGGGCACTGCGGTTTTGCGTGACCAATCGTAGGCTCTCTTGTTTTGTATCGCTACACAAGTAACAAGTGGCATGCATGTGAATGTTCCGCTGTTGATTATGAACAAAACCGCATTCGACATTCACATAGGAAGTGAAATACTTCAGCATCTATCTTCACTCACAAGGAAAATGTTATGTTCGCTTCGACGTTTGGCTCGTTTCACCTAAAGATTCTACACATTGAAATTTTTTCAGTGCTTACTCTAACACGTATCGCGCGTCTTTTTGTTAACCACTTGTATCTCCGCAAGACAAATCGGTGTCCACTGACTTCTGATGATTCATGACTGTAGTGTGCACACCTCGTTTTCAAAAAGTATCTGTTACTCATATATCACACGAAATTAAGAGGATGAAGCAATCAGTGAAATAAAAGTCATATTGACCTCACCATCTCGATTCAAGTACTCCGAGATAAGTTTTCTTAATGCCAAAACAGTGATATCTGAGTAAGAATGTACTCTCAGAAATAATTAAAGACATCACTATGATATTCCTTGTACCGTGCTTAGCTTCCTCTGTCAGACTATAGTATGCTGCTACGGATGCATTCAATCAACGCATTCGCTGCACTTGATGTGATAACAGCTCTGACAGCAGTTTTGCCAAGATCCATAGGGACCATCTTTGCAATTGGAGCAGAACCAGAATTCGCTTTTAGTCCAAGATGAACCTAGCCCCGCGCCTTCACCTGATGCAGTTTTACTATCGCCCACCTTTAACGATGTAGTTGCAGACGCCGAACTGGTGGGAAATTCAGAGCTTTGGCTTGGTGCTGTGCTTGGCGGGATCCACTGAGATTTCCTCGATGCCGTTTCCACTTTACAGCTGCCGCACTTGTTATGCATGCAATTCTGGCAGGTTGGTTGCCACCCTCCATACGGTCCGTCTCCACATTCACTACAGTACCAAAGGCTTCTGTTGTCTATAGCTGAATTATTGTAGGTCTTTTGTCCACTTTCGTCGTAGTCTCCACGAAGACCGTCGTCGTTTGTAGAATCTGGTGTCGTTGGTGCAAGTTCTAGTTGTTCTGAACTGCGTCTTATCTCAGTATGGTATTGTCGGGTTTCATCAGAATCCAAGTTTGGAGATTCTCGATCGGGGTTTCTTTGCCTGGAACTTTGAGGCAACATGCTATCGAAATCGGATTGATCCAATGTTCTATTCTCAAGCCCAGACTGTCCTTTCTCGGTACAGTACTTTGGGTCGTCTAAGCATCTTCTGTAGATTTCTTGGAGCTTATCAACAACGTCATCGCAACTGTCTCGTTCATATGTATGCACCAGGAGGAGACGGTCTTGAATATAGGAAAGTAGTTCGAGAATGAAATCACTGCAATTGTTGTGGAAACGCAACCCCTGAATTTCGCGTTGGACAGATGGTTTGACCACAGCCTTCTTCTGGTCTTCTTCTATGTTGATGAGATTGAAGAAATTGTCTTCTTTATAGTATGGTATTCCAGTCACCGAGTCTATGGTTCGTGCGCGGGAGAAATTGTCGACTCCTTGCCAGCCGTAAAGGTACCACTCGACGAATTCAAGTAGGACACATCCAAAAGACCAAAGGTCGTAATCGTTCGAAGAAGCGACAACCTTTTTGGCCTTCCATTCTGGAGCTCGGTATGTAGGACCCGCGATATGAAAGTCGCTGAGTATTGATGTCGACATCGAGACGTGGAGATCATATAAACCAAAGTCAGAGATTTTGAGGATTCCTGTGACATTGGTTGTAATGTTAGAGTCGTTTTGCTTAAACCATAGAACATTATTGGGCTTAAAGTCACCATGTCGACCTTGCATTATCTTAGAATCATCAAAAAGCCGCCCGGATCGTTTGGCTTCCGATTCATCGACAACGTTGTGGTGGATGGCTTTTAGGCCAAGAGAGAGGCCTAAACATTGCTGTGCCATCCATCTAGCCAGATTGCAGTCACGAACAGGGATATTCGGATGGGGATATTGGTTTTGCCAAATGTCTTGTAGATTTCCGTCTGCCCACGGGAACACCAGGTGCAGATTTTTTTGGTGTTGGAAGGTGACCAGAAGCCTGATGAGATTGGGATGGTTTTCATTGTTCAACTTGATGAGAGATTGGACCGCTTGATTGTTCGGGATATTTGGATCGGCGTTAAAATGGAGTGTCTTTACCGCAAAGTACGGGTGCTGTTTGTCAACAGTCTAACGATATACGTTAATGGGTTGACTACGCAAACGAAACAAGTACATTGACATACCGGGAAGTCTCCCGCATTGTAATGCGCTAAATGTATCCTTACTTGGCGGACTATCGAAAAGCCCCTTTCGGATCCGTTGCGCACTTCAATAAACGGAAGCACCGAACGATCGTCCACAGCAATATGACCAACGCTTTTCATTCTCTCGCAACTGAGTTGAAAATAAGGCGCTAACATTTCCCATTGGTACATTTCGAACACTTCTTTCTCGTGTGGTCGCCATTTTGTCTCATTTTGAAATAGCTTGATGGGTTTGTGAGTACTTTTGCTCATACAGCACACCTCCGACCGATTCTCGGGAAACACGAACGGAAGATCGTTGTCAAAAATATTCTCTTCGATAAAGTCTAAGATAGCTTCAACTTTTCGCATCAAAGTGAGCACGGCAAAGATCTTTCGTCTGGTAAATTTGGGACCGGGAAGTTGCACGTTCCAGATCTGCGTGGCGATTTTTGGTCGATCCTCTTTCAAACCAACGTCTCGTTTGTTAAGCTCGTTGTATATGGTAGGCACTGTGATTAATTCGTCTAATTTGCTCAGCGGAATGAAGCTTGAGCTGTCATTGTTCGCTGATCTCAACCTCGCTTCTCGAAGCTTGTGTTCAAGCCAGTTCGGCTTCGCAGTATCGTCTTTGTAATCATCGTCTGTGTTTTTATCAAAGAGCTCTTGGCTTTCTGATGACATTCTTGAGATAATATAGGGGGCATCACTATTGAAAGTGGCATTACCCGAGAAATAATTGGCCCTCTTCATTAGATGCTGACTCAATTCAGTCACTATTCCAACCGGAGGAGTTTGTTCCCGAGATTCCGGACATGGCAATAGACTATAGTCGGGTTCCATCACACTGCTATGTATCTCTTCGATTTTTCTGAGCAGAGGTCCAGATTGAATTCTCTGCGTATCCCTAGATAATACCACAATCATAGAATCGTTTATAATGTCGAGTAGGTCATGGATATATCTTGTACAACCGGGATGCTCGTGTAGCTTGGATATCCACTAAGGGCTGTTAGGACCAGAGGCCTGGTGCAGATGAAATACAACTTACGAGAAGGACGATCTCTTTCACGTGAATGACATACCCGCCAGATTCCACATGCTTTATATCGAAAAAGATGTTGGTATTTACTCTTGAGCCTAAGTATAACACCTTTTCCCGATCAGCTGAGAAATCGTTCACCATTTGGATTCCTCCAAGAGTCCAGCACACCATCTCGAGGAATAGACACCCGAGCGTCCATATATCATGTGCTCTTGAAATGCTGCCACCTTTTTGATCGCATTCTGGGGCGCGATAGTCTGGCGTATGAGGAATGTCTTTGCTAGGCTGGTTGGAACGATTGGCTTTGCGATGAATCATCGATATTCCAAGATCAGCTATCACCAATACACCCTCTTGGTTCTTTTCTGATTTGAACCAGAGAATGTTCTCGGGTTTCAAGTCTCCGTGTCTTTCAAGTTTCATGTCTGAGCGCTGGTTGTGGATTGAATGTAGGCCCGACGTGAGACCTACAATTTGCTTCGATATCCATTGCATCAAACCAGGGTTCATGGTTCCAGTCTCCGCATTGTAAGGAGGTCTGTTCAATTCCCAGTATCCCCTGAGATCGCTATCAGCCCATGGGAATATAAGGTAATATTCGTCCCTGTAGCTGAACGACATCAGAAGCATGATAACGTGATCGTGATAGCCGCTGAGCCTCCTCAGCATATCAACCTCGATCTCGAAATCTTTAATGTTCTCAGATTTTATCATCTTCAGTGCAAACATGCCGTTGCTAAGCTTGACTTGTGGAACATCCTGAAAACTATAGCATGCTGGATGGATACGGATACATGAGATCATCCCGTAGCCACCATGGGTACGTTTGACTATGTCTTCTTCGATCCACGGCAAGATAGCCCGATTGAGGTATCTGGCATGTTTGGCAGGAAACTTTGGATCAGTCGAGAAACAGTAGTGCGGAATTAAGCACCGATATTGAAAGTCGTAGAATTGCTCGACTTCTGATTCTTTCCAATTTCGGAAGCAGTGGACTTCTCTCGACTGATTAAATTGGTCGCTTGACTTTCCAGTGGTAGACTGTACCAAGGGAAGATCATGGTCGCATATACCAGCCTCGACAAACTCCCCAATATCAAACTCGCGTTCAAGAAGAACCAGGATTGCAAATATTTTGAGGTAATATTTGCGTTCTGGTGTGGTGCGTACTTCGGAGGTTGCATACTCGATTCCGTTCTCGGCGCCATTTTTATTGTCGGGATCCATACCTTCTGTGGAGACGATAGGATCCAAGTATAGCAGGGCATTACCAGCTCCTAGGTTCACTGCGATATTCTCCAAACTTTTTTGAACACGCTCTCTAGTCATGGTCTCTCGTAACAGCTGGTCCGGCCAGAAAGTTGTAATCCCATCCATGTGAGAAACTTCACATTGTTTCAGTAGAGCTCGCAGGGATATCAGTTTCCCTTGGTGTGCTCGCAATGCAGCAAGAATTTTGTCCTCTCCATTATCCGCCTTGCGGAGTCCTTCATACGGGTCCCAGTTTGCATATTCCTCATCCACAGGAGGAATCTCTTCAGAGATTTCGGGCACTTCTAGTTCTACTGTAGGGAGTTCTGAAAGTGTCGATACGTCGTCTCTGGAAGACTCTTCACTCTTAGTGATTGTGCCGCTCTGGACCGACTGACTAAGCCGAGAAGAAAGTGCCTGTGATTCGTGGTCGTTGTCTTCAGGGATACGATCTTGTGAGGGCAAAGAAACGAACGATAAAGATAAAAGATGAGCTCCAACGTGATCGAATAGATGGGATCTTTTGCTGCTTTCGGTTAAGGTTTGAGAAATGTTGCCTGGTGCAAGTTCACAAAGAGGACAGGAAAAGGGGTCTCTAATCCCGTTTCCCTTATTCCTTGCCAACAGTGCTTCGGTCAGGAACTCATTAAAGTCCTTGTGTTGTTCAAAAAAATGCTGCCTGAGATCTTCTTCTTGCTTGAACTCCTCTAATGCATGCTCACGGTCGCAGTACCATGTAGTCATATGAATCTTTTGTGGCCAGTCAGAGCCGTGAAAGAGTTCCATATGCTCTGTCCATTCGCGCTGAAGCATGAAGAACTTGGGCGGATCTCTACACTTTTCAGACAGGCAGACATAAGGCTGAAGGTCTTCGTCGATGTGTTTACTATCGATGGTCAGAGATTTAAATGTATAAAGGTTGAGCTTTGATAAACGCACTGCCAAAAATCAACTCCCTTTTGTAGCTCTGCAGTTTTCAAAGGCCTAAAACAATATGGGCAGGTACACCATAGATGCGTCTTTGAAAAGAATGGCATTGGTGGATATTCCGTTTGGGTGTCGTCTCGCACTAATGAGCCTACAGTTCTCCCTGACACTATGGTTTTTGGTCTATAAGGTATTTTCAAACGTGTCGGTTGTAATGTTGACAGCGTAGTGATTGATACCGGTTCTTCTCTACGTTCGACCTTGACTGCCGTCGGAGCCGCAGAATTTGTGTCTTGATGATGCGGCTTCATGACTGGTAGGTGTGATTCCGGAATTGCGGTCTCATCCCTGTTCACTGGGGATGCGTATTTGCTTTCGTGTCGTTGCTGGTATAATAGACGCTTGCGTCTGAAAGAAATCGAGAGTCCAAGCTGATCGGTAAGAGATCGCCGGGCATCAGGGTGCCGACGTCTGACCCAAGACGCCGCTAGTCCCGGGAAATAGCTGTCATCAGGTCTCAAGTAGTGCGTGTCCAGAAGAGAGGCCGATTTTGGAATAGCTGATCTTATCGCAAACGCAATCGTCATCAGCACATCCACAGCTGCACTAATTGCCTCCCAGGGACTACCTCCATATGCACGCCATCTATCTCGAATTAATTGTTCTCCTGAAATGTCTGCCGGTATAGATAGTGGTACGGGTACATCAGTCTGCTGTTTTGGCCGCGTGGCAATGACTAGTCGAAGGTTAATAATAGTTGATAAAATGGAGACATGTCGCTGTTCGCGGCATAGGCGACTTACTTAGACTTGTTTTAGAGTGAATCATCTGAAGAAGATCCTGAATTGAACCCTTGAGATCGTCGTGATCTTTCAGCCGATCGTCAAGAGATAGACCTTTGCGTGCTCTTGCTCCAGTATATCGAGCCCAGACATCTAGCGCGTGGGATATCATTTGGGATGTTTGAGCCGTATACTCATCACTAGAGATAAGGAGGGCATTAAATAAGTTGGAGCAGCGATCCAAATATTCGACGATACCCCAATCGCGATTCGTTTCACCAGGGTGCAGTGCTGGTTCAGCCATGAGACCCGACTGCGCGAAAATTTTGTCCGAAGATGTGGTGTTTATTTAGTTATTGTGAATAGGCTTCAGTGGCGAAAAGAGCATGGTCGATTGTTGGAAGTTTTGCAGCCAGGCTGACAGATGACGCTGCGGTGTTGAAGCGGATGAAATGGGCACGACGAGGGTTTATCGATAAGAATAGGCGTAAGACACGTGATTGCTGGTGGGCGCTTAAATGCCTTCCTCTGAATTCAGCCTTGGGACATAACTTTTTCTTTCGTACAACCGATAAAATCTTCAATAAACGTCACGGTAACAGCCGAAATAAGCCCGGTCCTCTTTTATTTGCGACCGTTCAGCCCACCTATGCACCATCTTCAGTAGAAATGGAAGAGAATGATACAAGGACCGAGGTCCGGTTCCGGTTACAGCTGTTGAAAGAAGTCCTACCGATCTTCATAGCCGCCCTTTCCATGACAAGTGAGAATGACTTTAGAACACTTGCCCTTGGCATGCTAAAGGCTTTTGGGACTCAGCTCGGCCGGATCGATGCTTTGATGATGCCAGGGGAGCTCAGACAGGTCGCTTTGCAACACTCTCAGAAGACCTCGCAGCTTGCGCATGAACTACTCACACACCTTGAAAACCGCCTTCACGACAATGTATCCAAAGAATACCCGCTTCTTCATCTGGTGAGTTCGGGATTCTTGTCAAACTACCTGCCAATTCTAATCCACTGAGAATGAAGACCAATTACCCAAAATTGACGGCAGTAAGACATCTGCTGAGCCGGTGGTCTAAGGAAGTGCTGGCAGCATATGTCGATTTCGGTTCGATGAACGAGCTGCCCGGAATACTTATCGAGATGATCTCGGGGATCAACTTAGTCCTCGTGGGGATCGCAGATATCTCATCTACGCCTGATAAGTCTCGCCAGCCCGGGGCCGAACAAGACGAGTCGATTGAAACTACACTGCTAGAGGAGGTTAGATTGGCTCAGAAATTCTGTGAATCATCGACTCAATTGTTCAAATTCATTTCGAAAAGAATTAGATGTAGCGCAGAGCACAAGATCCACGTTCATCTCTCTGGCTTCGGCAGAGACAACTGTAACATAGAACTGCTGTTCCATACTTGCATCGGCTCTGAAATCTACCCTGGAGGTTATCCAGTCAGTTTTTGCAAACCGGGGTAAGTTAGAATTGTACCTTCTTTCCAGTCTCATAGTCACTAACGGGTTCGCGCAGCTGTGTCATATCCCCATCAGACGAAGTTTCTGACATCTGTCGACATGTCCAAAAGGTCAGGAACTTCCTTAAACCGGTCAAAATGTATTTCAACGAGGCCCAAATTCGGGCTGCCGGAACTGCGAGGATACCAGCGATCTGCCGGGAGGATATCGTTGACTCCTTCGACCGCATTATTGACCTGATCAAGCAAAAGCCTGATCCAAATCTACTGGAGGCTCCAATATTTCCAGAGGCACATAGAAGGCGACTGCAGTGCCTGCTTGCCCAGAGTCTTCTATACTTGTACCCATCTCCTTGGCTTCAAAATATGTGTGATCTGGAAAATCTCGAAGTCCAAAGACCCGGAGTGCAAGGCGGCTTAAAGAAGCCCTACACTCTCTGTACCGTATCACCAACTGCATATTCAAAGAATAACGGAAGCCCGGATTTTGACGAGACATTATACCTCAGAGTATTCATGGCAAAGTTTGGACTCCTTCTACTGCGCATCCAATTTCAGCAAAGCCTAGAATTATCCGCGGACGAAATGAATCGCGAGGAGGGCTATGAAATGGCTCTTCTCAGGTACATTAAGCAGCTGAATGTTGACTTGAACACTCCTTTGCCAATTCAACGGGCCGTTAACGCGTGCCGCGACTTCCCACAAATCATTGAAGAATCATGCTCTCCGCTGTTGCGCGACGAGAATATCAAATGCCGACTGACTATATTGAAAGAGATATTGAATCCCTTGACGACAGATCTCTTGGATACTTTCAGATCCGTTAGCGAGGAAAGCCCACATCTTATTATAACGCGAAAATTAGAAGAAAAGTGGAAAGATATCCAGAACTCCACCGAGGAGGCGTTCTCAGAACTAGAAGCCCTGAAACAAGAGACAGTACACCCGTACAAAGGAGTATGGGTCCCCAAGTACGAACTACAGAAAGCCTGGGAGAACATTGGACTGGAAAAGTTTTTCGAGTTGCGCGGAATCACATTAAGCAAACAAGAATGCGAGCTAATCAAGACGACATATCTATCTCTCGTTTCCACGCTCGTAACAATCAAATGGCATGAATGGTGGAGGTTTCGGGATCTATTTTTAGAGGACAAAGATGAGCACTTCAAAGACAGCCAACTTCCCATCCGGGATAAGAGCATCCTCGACCAATATCTAGACCCACAAGACGCGTCATTGTTCTGGAAAATGCAGCATGAATATATTCACATCATGTTACCCGACTGCGAATGCAAACGACTGCTCCCGAATTCAAACCTACCGTATCTGAAGAGTAAGCAAAGGAGATTAGGCGGGGATGTTAATGATGGATGCGGGGTGTACAATGAGACGATTCCTCCTTTGAGCTTGAAGTTCACAAAAGGAGGATACAACGATGTAAGTCCACTTGAATCAACATACCTTCCAACGTTTTGCTAAATATCGATTAGACGTATCTCATGGTTGCTCGGAAGGTCATCAATGACTATACGATGAATAACGAAGAGAAGGTAGCATCGCTGCTCAGAAACAGTATCATAAAACATGAGGGGGTCGTTGATATTCTATCCATGTATCGGCGAGATGGATTCCTTGACATTGTGTACCCCCTTGCCTCGGCAGATTTAGAAAAGTTCATGACACATGAGATGTACGACGATTACTGGACACACACAAGTGCCATATCCCGCCTTCTACTTGCAATACGTCATCTAGCAAGCGGGCTGAAGTTCTTGCATGATGGAACGGAAGATCCGATACGAAGAAGCTCCATACTCTGCCACATGGACTTCAGGCCGAAAAACATCCTCGTTTATTTGAAAGAAAGTGCTACGGGACTGGTTGGCTTCGAGTTGAAAATATGCGACTTTGGAATTGCAAAGATGCAACCGAAGCCAGATCACGTACCACTAGTGCTGCTACCGACAGCGAATTTGTTGGGATTTGCCCAAACAAAGCACAGTAAATCGGGGGCAAGACGCTTTGCTGGTACCTATCAAGCCCCAGAGATGCACTACAATCCTGATCAGGTCGGACGAAAGAGCGATGTCTGGTCACTAGCCAGTATCAGTATAAGGATATTCATCCGCCAAATATTTGGATTAGAGGAGCTGGAACGCTTTGACGAGAGGAGAGCAGATCTCAATGAAAGCGAAGATTTCTTTTTCAGTGACACCGATCCGGACATATTGAACGACGCCGTTGACGCGTGGCTCAACGACCTCTCCAACCCAAATAGTGAGTTAAGCTCTCGAATGGTGGCGAGATTGAACTCTCAGACCGGGATCAGACTCAAAGATATCAAGAATATTCCGGGGAAGATATCTGCAATACTTCGCAAGGCGTTGGAAATCAAAGCGGAGGAACGGAGTTCGTCAGAGGAAATGCATGGTGCTCTAATGAATTTGTGGTATTGAAGATGGGGTATGTCGTTTCATAGCGTCAAATCATGTCGTTACTAGTTCAGACTTCTTAATCTCCGCCGAAGTAAAACTGTTGAAATTCATTTTTACAAATCTTCCTTTCAACCCAAGGCCACACTAGAGCTTCACCGGTAGGCGGTGTGAAATTAGGCTGAATTCCGGCAAGTTGCTTTTTCGAAAAAGAAAAAAAGCCTAGATCGTGTAGGACATCATATTCATTCGCTGCCGGCTACGCCACCGTTTTCCAAGTTAGCGGGGCCAGGAGTGTTTGCATTTCGGCCTCAGTGTTCCCACTGCATACCCTCTCTCTCCCTCACGCCCGTTCTAGATCATCTTGAGAGACGTTCTGGACCTTACGACGAGACATCGTTGCTCTTCGCTTCGTGTAGAAAAACCAGCTCCCTACCGTAAGCATAGTGAGTGGAACAGAAATGACCACAAATATCCAAAACTGTTCCGAGGCTTGGAATCCTGACCCGTCCGTTGTCTGGAAGACGAATAGATTTGTACCCAGAAGTGACTGTACTGTCATCAGAAACTTTCCAGTCCTTCTCGAGGTTTGCTTACTCACAGAAACAAAACTTGCGGGCAAGTAGATGAGCGTAACAATTGTTACTACTCGGACTGTTGCACTGTCTTCGACTGTGTCCTTCGCGAGGCTCACCATCACGTTGCTGAATCCCAACCCCTTTTTTTGATTTTGTAGATTCAGGCCTGCTGTTAACTGAGCGCAGGTTAAAAGATATCTTGTCTCCCTTTTATACACATGCTTACGATGTCTAAAATCCTCTGCGATCTCTTTTTCATCAATTCTGTGCTATCGATATAGCCTTGAATTTGTGTCCGAAAAGAATCAGTCTCATCCATATAGATAGCCTGATCCTCGTAGCTTCCGAGTTGAGAGTCCGGTATCAGACATTTCAACCTGCATAGCGTAGCAACAGTAGTCAACGTACTCCGTAGTCTTGGGACCAAGGGCAGAATGATGTCCTCAAAATGTTGAAGTTTTTGCAGCAACTCTGAACCGGTCTGGTAGGCATTTTGTTCTGTAAAATCAATGGTTACAGCTATGTCAACCTGACTCATTTACATTAGCATTTTTTAATAAATAATTCGTTTGACTAAAACTTACAATTTTCTCGAAATCAGTGTTGAGGCTGTCCAAGTACCATCTCCAGCTTTTTAAATGCATGGAAAGAACGAGCACGTGAATTTGTAAAACACTGTTGTGCCCTTTGATGCTACATTCCAAGTTGTCCTGAATCTGAGAGTTAGGTTTTGCGTGGAAGAATACCCACAACGATCGGCTGTCTTGTTCATCATGCGGGATGTATTGATGGTAGACGCCCACTTGGCGCATTGTCCATGGGGTTGTCAAGCTCTGAACTGCTTCTGGAAACGTGATAAGATATTGGGTATCTGCTTCTTAGCTTTCGAGATCAACGGAACTACGAGGCGAATGACGTACGAACGATGCCAGAAGCAGATCGCTTAATACTCATGCCCCCCGCACCTGCATCGCAGTTTTTAGGTTTCCAGCCGAATGAAAGTACCAGATCATATAGCTCAGGATGTATATGAGAATGATCCATCCATCGATGGAGAAAATCTTTTGGTAGACCAAGCGGTCGGAGAGAGCTTCTCGAGCATATTGATCTGATATAAAGTCAGGTTACAATTGCTGGACTGAGTCTAGGGTTCTTGACGAAGACATACACGACTCGAGTGCTCGGCTGCTCGCCAGTTGCGATGTGCACGGTAGCACTCTCAGCATCGGTCAGCCGTGTCTTGTGCACTTGGACTTCACCGTCCTGCCTAACTAGTATGTGTCAAATCAAGTCGATTACAACAATACGTGAAGTTATACTTTCAATATCAAGAACGACAATAGGAGTGATTTCTGAGATGTGCCCTAGAATCCTCGCTGAATATTTGCTAAGTGGCAGAGCGTAGTGGTCTGCACCGATTGAGGCAGTGGTTTGCGCGACTGTGTGAGGATTTCGTTGCCGGGTAGTGGAGATCATCTCTAGGAGGTTGTTGAAGAAGTGCGCTACCTCGTTGACATTTGCAGTAGGGAGAGCGGAGAAGTAGGATTGAAGATGTCCGGATCCAAAATCCCCAGTTTCAGAAGTAAATAATTTTATTGTGAGGCTGAAGGCGCCTCCGCAGTTCGCGTGACAAGGCTGTATTCTGTTACCTGCTAAGAGCGCATCCCGAGCTTCACCGGTTTCCTAGCATCCCAACCCCGCCTTGTCACAGCCTGGCGCGATTTTGATTCCTTCGCGCTACAAAATATTATCTTCCCGAATTGTGCTGTCCTCCGATTAGACTTAAATACTGGAAGATGAACGCTCGCTCTTACTCTAATTCAACCTATTCACAAAACCATACTAGTCAGTTTGTACAATAAAGCTGAGAACGGGCATGCAAGTAACTTACGTCAGTAACGACTCGGTCAGCATCGAAAATGTAACGATCATTAACTCTCTTCAGGGCCCTATTATTAGCCTTACATGCTAACTACGAGGCAAAGCTTTCTCACCTTCACTTTGATGTTGACACCAAAAATGTTCTGCAACAAGCTTTCGAGATGTTCTAGCTTGATGTAGCCCGTACGTGACATGTCAATAATATTGCGAACCATAGTGAACTAAGTGCGGAAATTACACGAGAGAAAGAGTTGATGAAGTGAAATGGAGGGTTTGTGTGGTGTGTGTTGGCATGCGGTAAAAGACCCGTGTTATCGATAACTGCCCAAGAGAGATATTACGAGACACGTAAGCGGGGGCTAGACCTCAGCCCAACAAGCGCATAGTTAGGGTTTCCATAGTGTACCACAACAAGTATTAGCAACCTTTTCTCATCTTCCAGAATGCCTAGCAAAATTACCGATAGCTAGAGAAAGACAAGTTTGACGAGACAAGATTATTGTAGAAATGAGGGTTAATTGAAGCTCGTTAATACCCCTGCAGCATTGACACCGCCTCCGAGGACTCACCTCTGCGGTTCCACAAATTCCAGTTTTCCATCGGGCCACCCTTTTTGTACGCGGTTACCCAAGAAAATTTATTACAGTTATTGCCTACTGCCTGCAAAAATGCTTGCGTATGTTGAAGAGGCCGCGTTTCATTTGAAAAGTAGAGGTATTTCTCAAAGGGACATGAATAGAGTATCCGAACATTGGCACCGCTGTTTCTCATCCGAAAGATAAGAGCTTAAACAAGGTCTATCCAGCGCACGTTCGAATCATCAGCCTTCCCTAGACACCCCCCCTTCACTCACTTCCAAGCTCCGGTGTGTCTCCAAAAGACCACTTCATAAATGCCTCAGGATACCTCGCCCCCTTAATCCCACCAAAACGCCCCATGACAGCCCTAACCCGCTCTTCATCCTCCTTGCCAAACTGCACATGAATCGCATCCGAGTTCTCCTCCAAGAACTTGACATGCTTAGTCCCGGGGATGGGAATGATATCTGTTCAGCGAAAGTCAGCGCACGCTGTACAATAAGAAAAGAAAGAAGTTTTGCATCCCCAACTCACCATCTCCCTGCGCCAAAACCCACGCCAAACTGAATTGACCAGGCGTACACCCCTTCTTCCTCGCCAGCTCCGCCAACGCCTCCCCAAACTTCACATTATCCGCCATATTCTCCTCAGAAAACTGCGGGAAACTCATTCTGAGATCCTTCTCGTCGAGATCGCTTCTACTCTTGATAGTGCCCGTAAGCGCCCCACGGCCAAGAGGCGAGTATGCGACAATTTTCACGCCGAGCTCCCTCGCCGTGTCCAGGATCTTCGTCTGCGGGGACTCAATATCGAGGCAAAAGGGCGAGAACTCCATTTGCACGGCCGCAATGGGATGCACTTTGCACGCGCGGCGCAGCGTCTGCGCCGAGCACTCCGACAAGCCCAAGTACCGGATCTTGCCCTCCTCCTTCAGTTTCTTCATCGCGCCTACGGTTTTCTCAATCGGCGTCGCCGTGTCTACGCGGTGCTGGTAGTACAAGTCGATGCGGTCCGTCTCCAGCCTCTCGAGGCTCTTCTTGCACGCTTCGGCTATATGTTCCGGGCTCGAGTCCAGCAGGGGCTTGCCGTCTACGAACTTGATGCCGAATTTCGTGGCTAGGAAGATCTCGTCGCGGCGGCCTGTCTCGCGGAACCAGCGCCCGATTAGCAGCTCGTTGGTGAAGGGTCCGTACATGTCCGATGTATCCCAGAACGTATTTCCCATGTCGGCGGCACGGGTCAGGACCGCGAGGGAGTTCAGGTCATCTGGGACGCCGGATGTGACAATGGACATGCGCATGCAGCCAAAGCCAATGGCAGAGACGGAGGAGTCGCCGATTTTGCGCTGGGGGAAGTTGGGCGCCATTGTTTGAGGGAGATAAATGGGAAGTGGAAAGTAGATGTGGAAAAATGGAATGTAGGTCTTGCAGTGGAAGAGGGATGCGAGATGGTATGAATGGGGTCTTGTTGTCGAGTCTTGAAGAGTGATATATATATTCGTTTCCTTTCCCGTACATCTCATGCTGCCGGTCGAAATGGAACGGGGTAAGAGCGGAGGGTCGACGGAGCATCGATAAAGCACTGTTCAGCGAACATAGAGCGTGAATCAAACGATATCAATGGTTGTGCTTATGGAAGTGGGATATCACAGCGATGCTTTCATTAGCGCGGAGCATGGGGAGCATCAGGGACCAATGTATGGTTAGGAATCCAGTTGAAGCTCAAGCTAAGGAGTACAGTACCAAAGACCGTAAGTCCGTCAGTCAGTCTCAAAGGGAGAGGCTTGCAGGCACATCTTGGTCTCCTCCTTAAGTCCTCCTAACTCCGAACCGCTTGAGAGCAGGCCTCGTAAAAGCCGACGAAAGGAGAGAAACTTGCGAAAGGAAGGGCGTCTCTGAATATTGCATCTAACAGGTTGGGGAGATTATTTGAGGGGAGCTGAGAAGGGAATTACAGCGAGGTATTCGACGAGAAGTCTCTGGGCTAAAGGAGGGCTAGCTGATCGGCTGAATCTCGTCGATCTGTTGTTAGCCCGGCGCGAGAGACCGCCGAGTAAACATTGTTGTTTATATGTAAGAAGAGCAGACAAGCATGTGCACGGGGAGTTGGAAGGGTTGAGTACATGTCTTGGCATTATCATTCCGAACGCATTTGTTGGCGCTCGGAGAGGTAGGCATCTAAGGTTTGGAATAGGAGAACCCGAACTGACTATTGCACAGGCTACCTACGCGCTATACGAACTGACGTAGTACTGCGGGGCTTGTTAGGCAAACATCGCTGAGGCTGAGAGGAAGGGGCAAGTAAGGCATACCGTCAGGACGGATTCATCCTCGCCATTTTCATTCGGGAGATACACATATAAGATCAAGGCATGATCGTGACAAAAGCCTGCACATCGGTCAGAATCATTGGCGACGAAGAACCCGTATTGGGCCTCAGAACCGGCCGGCGCCAATTCGAGGCACATTCGCACTCACATGCAATGACCCTCCCGCCGAGCCTCCCTACGCTCATGACCTTTCCCCAGTCACGCCCGTCTATCCTCACCGACGCCCACCCTTCGTCGCTGCGGCCATCGGCAGTGCCCAGTTGCTTCATGCGTGTGCTAGGGTGCTCGGCAAGGCCAATCTCGCCGCCAGCCACCTGGTTGGGATCCAACTCTGGGTTGTTGAGATCGGTCCAGACGGACGAGATGCTCATTGCGTCCGTCTTGATGCTCATCCTGAGGCAGCCGTGCATGTTAGCCGCCAGTTCCAGCCGCGTGCGTGCCGCCGTGGTGCCTGAGCCTGATTTGGCCCCGGCGAGAGCGAGCTTGGTGAAGCGGTCACTGATGCTCTTCAACTGCAGTAGCGGAGGCAGAATGATGTGCACGTCGGGCTCGCGACACTGCGGTTCGTGCAGCCCCGCCACGGTATCCGGGCCCAGCACCCTCACGGGCACCTCCTGCGTAACGATGGTCTCGCGGCTGCCTCCGCCAAACGCGCTGTCGAAGGGCGCGTCGACGCCATCCTCGTTGTTGTTATTTGCGCTTGCGGTGGGGAAGGCCGCGTACGAGTTGGATGCGGACGTGGTGACGATGGTGAGGGCGAGCAGCGGGATGTTGTCCTTCTTGGTCAGGCGGATCTGGGCCGACGTGGCGTTCAGCGCCGACTTGAGGGCGCGCGTGAGGGACGTGAGGGGGACCTCGAGGTTGATAACGTTGCCGGCGGCTGACTGGACGGTATATGTCTCGAAGATGGTGTCCTGCGCGGCGCATTAGATGAGGGCGTGGGTGAGGCATAGCATGGCGGGCGGCGCGCTTACAATGGAGAGAACACTGGAGGCGGTTGGTAAGTGGCATCTTCAGCGAAGAAGGCGCGACCGACTCACGCCCACACCTGCGTGCCCTGCTCGGGGATGATGGTGAAGCACACCTGGTCGTCGCTGAGCTTGACCCACGCGAGCGGCCCCAGCGAGTTCAGCGACGCCGTGAGCTCTGGAGCGCGTCAGCATTGCGCGTGCGTCGTGAGAGGAACGGGATGCTTACTCGTGAACGTGTTGATGTTCTGAATCGAAGCCTTGAAGCGCATTTTGGCGCGTCACCAAGGCATGCCGCGTTGAGCTTCAGCTTGACTACGATGGATAGATGAGTCGTAGGTAGCGCTGTGGTCCGTGCGTCCGTGGGCTTCAATCGCCTCTCCATTTCACGAAAAATCATCTACTTTGAACAATCTTTTCTACCGGAAATTGCTTATTATAGAGTATTATCCTAGTGGAATTGTAACTGAATGTATTTGTGATTTCGTTCTTCGTGAATTCGGCGCCACAAGGGCTGCTGGCACCCACGATGAGCCCATCGCTACCAGATTTGCTTCCTGCATTCAACTACTAAAAAGACCAAAGATAACAAAATAATTTTTGAGGACTTCAGGGAAGAATCATGTCCTCCAAAATAAAATCACAACCTCTCATTGGAATTTGAGTATGGATCTGTTAATTAGCTTTTCCCGACATTCCGAATTCAGTCATCATAGGTACTAAAAGCTTATTCATGCACATCAAGACAGCAGCACAAGATACTTAGACACTTAATTTCAATGTCTTAAGACTCTATTACTCACTAGCGCTATAGAGATTATAGAAGAGAGAAGACAAGTAAAGTTCCTCCACATCTCCGAGCCTATTCTCTGTGTTCATACTCCTGCCTCGTAGTAGTCACGCATGTTCATCCAGAGTGATATACAACTTCTCCGACACCTTATAGCTGTAGAACCCAACCCCTCTATTAGCGAATTCCATAATGGTCGTTGGATTAAGACCGAAAGGACGCTCGTTTTGAAGTCCTCTAGCAGATTGACAAGTCCGACTGCATCATCTAGTCTGATTAACCACTTCTTCTACACTAAGAGACAATCTCTTGTTTATATTATTTATATTCTATTCACTAAGGAAAGACATATGTTGAATGGGGGCTATCAACCACAATTCAAGTTCAAACATAGCTTGAAATAACTAACAAATCTCTGAGTTGGAAGCAACTGATCCTGAACCTTGAAATTTAAGTTGTGGTTCTTAGATCATTAACTCTCCTCCCAGATACGCAACTTCTAGTTCTCATTCCCTCCGCACTCGATTTCATTTCGTCGGTCTAAGCCAATGTCGCCCGCAATACAAATCCACCTGCACTCACACCCCTGTCTCACCTCCCCTACTCTAAAAGAAATTTCCTTACAAACTCCACCTCTTCAGCGGTTCCACACATTAGCCCTGCCCTCTCATCTGTATGTTCAATCGGCCGTTCTAGAATACTCCTCCCATCTCCCGCGTCAATCGCAAGCCCACCCGCACACTCCACAATGAGCGCAATAGGCGTTAACTCATACAGCCTCCTCAACTTCGCCTTACTCACGGCCGTGACCGGGGAAACGTAAATCCCATGCCCCTTGACCAGAGCATGAACGACATCCGGGACCAAACCCCCGCTATACCTCAGCGTATACCTCTGCGAAACAAAGTGCGTGATCAAATTCATATACTTCTCGTCCTCAGCCGCAGCGCGCATGTTAGCTGGCGCGAAATACCGCGTCTTGAACGGGGCATCCAGGAGCCGTACTTTCGGCTGCACAATCTCGATATGCGATGCCGAATCCGCACTCTTCCCTTCCCCAAGCCCAACCTCAAAGCACGCCGCAGCGCACCCCGGAACCCTCAACGCGATAACAGCCGTAGTCCGCGGCCCATACACACCTAGAATTGCAGCGATCTGGTTCTTGGGGCTTTGATGCAGCGCCGAAATTCCATCCCAGATCCCGATGATCGTGCCGACCGTCCAGTTCGGCGCAATGATGGAACTGCCGTCTAGAGGGTCAAACCCTACCGTGTACTTTTCCGCAACGTCGGCGGTGCTGCCTGTGGAGCGCTCAACGGGGTCTTCTTCACTACTGGCTGTGAAGATGGAGGGGCATTTCGCGATGGCTGATCGGATGATTTCTTCGGCGAGGACGTCGACGTTGAGTTGGTCGTCGCCGAATGCGTTCGCAGTCCCGATTTGTGAGACGGTTTGTGAGGATCGCAGGGCGGATGAGATGGCGGTGAGAGATTGGACTAGTTTGGGGATGACTTCTTGGACTAGAGATGGTCGGATGCCGGATGGGAGCAGGGATTGGAGATGGGTGGTTAGGTTGAGTTCTGGAGGGTTGGCCATGGTGAGGGATTTTTGCCGGTGTTCTGGGTTTCGGAAATTGAGATTACAGTATTCTTGGGAATGGTGTGGATTGACAGAAATGTTGAGTGTTGAGGCCGATAAGGGAGTGGTGTGATAGCATGAGAAATAAGGAATTCACTTTTTCATTTGGCGCTAAGCCGCCTTCGGGCCGCTAGGCGAGAGATAGGATAACAATAACTGATGTCAACATGGGCTACTCGTAAGGCGAAAAACTGGAAATGGAATAATTAAGATTATCATGAGGCTGTCGACTCGAAACTAAAGCCGATATCATACATTGCGCCGCTCTAGATCATCTCTTCGAACGATAAATGCGACATCTTGAGGAGCAAGAGAACGCTGCAAGTAAACATCCAGCCTTGCTTTTTCATCTGCCTCATATTGAGGTATCATGTCCAAATTTCAAAGATCAACGAATTCAACTGCAGTCACTGGTAGGTGTCTCGCGATATAACATAAACTTAAATTCTGCCATAATTCGGTGCTGTCAGCAATGGAATATATCTCTGCGAATCGATGAAAATGAACCATCAGCAGGGCACTCTGGACTTGGGTTTTGTTGTTCTTTTCTCCCTTGCCCACATATACCCAAAAGTCGTGATAAATACTAACCGCCGCGTCCAGAATATAAAGTAGTAGCATTCGACGGTAAGCATCTCCTTCATCGCTAAACTGGCCTCTTGGAAATATTGATTCTTTATTCATTGCCACTATGAATTGACATGCTTTCCTGAGTGAAAAGCGCACGGCTTCCTGGAAAATAGCCATTTCCATGTGTAACCTTGGTTTATCCGTACTCGGTGTGTTGAATATGTTGATCATTTTGGCGATATCTCCGTTGCAGAAGCTATACGCAAGATATTGTTCGGATATTCCGAAAAGTCTGAAGACGCTCGAAGGAATATTGTCAATTACCCTGCCGCACTGACAATGGTCGGGATGTGTGCTAGGGCAATGTTCTAAGATAGCCACTCGTCCTAGAAAACATGGTGTATTGCTTATAACACCAACATTTTGTGTCAATATGAATCCCTGTGCGGAAAGGACACCGTCGGAGCTCCCACGGTATTCCGGCGGGAGACATGACGACGCCCCCTCAACAAAGCCCACGACACGCGCAAGAAGAGTGTTCGGTTTCCTGGGATGACTGGTGTCTAATATTCGCGCACAGAGAACCGTCAACCGGCTTTCTAGGGCCATTTGGAGATGCTCTATCAGTCTAGGAGCCACTGTCTGCGTTTCTTCTATTGAACGAAGTTCGTCGTAGAATGTGAGAAGTCCTATTACAGCGCCTTTTTGACACAATGTATGTGCCATTTCAAATACGCCCAAAAGCTGAAAGGCTGTTGTCCAGTACATCGTTTCGAAGTGATGTAGATGCTTATGGAGTTCGGGAACCAAGTCTAAAAGTAATTTCTTCCATCGAAGGATGCTGTGACTATAACTGTGTAGTCTGAGAACTTCATATTGCGAAATATGGAAAATATGTCCAACGAAATTTCTGAGCCGGAATGGCTCGAGCAAATCTATTAGGTCGAATAGGTAACTGAACTCCTGCTTGAAAGTATCGAACGCACAGAGACTGGGTACGTCCGTATTCGATAGAGTAGCTGGAACAAATTCATTAGTGTGTGATGAAGAAAGTAGTGAAAATAGCATACATAATGGGGAAGTGAAGATGAAGTCGAAGTCGGTCAACTTTGATCTGACATCACAGGTCCACTTGAAATCCATGTGATGATTAACACGTTTCTCCCAGAACCTCTTGCAATGGTCGCAGGGAGTCTGATGCGAGCACTGCCGAATATATTAATACACGATGAATAGGGAGAGAACGGATCTCACAATACCTTCTTCTTGTCAAGGACGCATAGAAAGCAAGAACCGCCTGCATTCTCAACCTCTTTCTTGTTTCTTTTCTGAGCAGGTGTACGGTTGCGTTTGCATACAGTGTTGTTGAGGGCCATTGTCACAAAAGAGCTTTGAGGTGCTCCAGTCTGTCTCGAAAGTGTTTTTGCTCTATTTGAAAGTAGTCGATTTTGCGATGCAGATTGTTGGGGTTTCTTGGCAGATTGCCTTATTTTCTTAGGACGGTGGGGCTTAGTGGTGGAGCACCGGTCCTGTACTTGGTTCAGCGTGGATGATGGATGGCTTTTATGAAATATCGCATCTATGTTGTCGCTGTGATAGTGTAATTGATCTCGTTGAAGCCAGTTTGAAATTGAGCATGACTGTCTTGGATGAGCCTGTTCTCCGTCTGGTAACACTGCTAATTCTTTGTGCGCGGAGTTCTCCCCTAATTCAGAAATTGGCATTGTATCCTGAAGGCTAAACCGATTTACAGATACAGGGTGGGATGATTTTGTAATAATCTTGTTTGGAACCTCTGCAAAATCGAAGATTGGAGGGCATGCGAAAGATTGATCAATATAGCCATGAATGATAGAAGGCGACAGTTCCATAGGCTCAGCGAAGCCGTGATGGGATGCTCCGGCAACATTCTCGTTTGAGTGGCTCGTGAAAGTGAAATCCGATAGACCCACAGAGGTCGAATTAAGTTGTCCATCAGGACCAAAATATGACAGATCCAAAGCTGTGGAAGCTCTAGACTGAAGTGTTAAATCCATGATGTCGTTTGAGGGAAGTGTGGGATTGAAATTTGAAGCGCTTGCGGAGGTTACGTCGAGCTGACTGTCGAAAGCAGCAGAATATGGCAACCCCACAGGCTCAGTGTGTAAAGAATTCACAGGCTCGTTTTCATAGTGAGCTTTATAATGGTCAATCGTTTGGTTCAATACTGCCGGTTGTGACTGAAATCTGTATTAGCAAACTTTACAAACTAGAATAGTCAGACTTACAGATACATGCTCCCATTGGCTCAAACCATTCTCGGCGTATAGCGGCGTACTGATATTTTGATTGTCCTGTAATTCAGCGTAAACCGGAAGCTGCTGCAGAGGCTCGATCCGAGGATCTGTTGGTGGTGATGGCCAATTGGAGAATGCATCTCCGTTCTCATTGGAGAACGCTCCACTTTCCGAGGCAGTGACTGCTCCCTCTAGAATATGTGCAGACCCTGGGTGAGATTGGATGTTTACCGTAGTAATGGAAGGCTGCGGGTGGATTGGGGCTGGTGGTTGCAACTCATAGGTGGTAGCTTCATTCGTCTCGTTATCTTCGCCGTAGTCGTTAAACGCAAAGAGCTGTTCAAAATCGTCGTCGCGTTGATAATCAGACATAAAGGAAGCAGAGCAAATGACGCTTGAACAGGCTAGAGACTCAATTATGGTATTAGACGGAGGATGGAGGAAGAGTAATCAGCTTCAGCTGAGTAGGGTTGCAAGTTCGCAATGGAAGGGGTGCTCGGTGCCGTGCTTCGAAGTCGATAACTAGAAAATTATAGGGTTCATAGATGACGAGAGAAGAGAACAAAGAGAGCACAGCGACGAGGGAAATAATGTAAGATTAAGAGAAGGCACACGTCACAAGGCTGAGACTCTATGATGTGCCAAGAACCTTCCGACACCCCAAAACGGACTAGTCCATTTTTCAGTTTGGTCTTCCGACACCCAAATGAGGAATAGTGTATTTGGCACGTGGGTCTATTCCTCATTTGGGTGTCGGAAGCATCGATATAATCTTCAGTAAGTATCGCACACAGCCACATAATAGCCGTTTAAGAGCTCCGATAGCCTCCGCAGAGTTTGAACTGTAATAGTACTCCCGTCATGGACCCGTCTCAAGCTTCCACCGCTCATTGGTCACGACAAGATATCCTTGCGCTCCTCCAGTTGATCACAATGATCATTATTTACATCTTCAACTGCATCTGGCAACTCATTATTCAACGCAGTAAGTAGAGCCTCTTAGCAGATAAGCTGTTGCTAGGATTGTCTTTACTATATTAAACAATGTTTAGTGCATCGCCGTAACGAAAACACTGGATCAACAGGATAGCCTAGCGCTAGCTAAGGGTTAAGTTAGTATGCATTCTGTACGCCATTGTTCACGCCCCTCTGACAACTAGATTCAAGGATGTAATTGGAACAGTCTTGAGGGGGTGTAAGGCAGATCTTGGCAATAGAACATGGGGTAATGACAACTTCATGGCCTTTTGTGCGGGCTATTTGGATCGACTTTTGGCCCAATGCATTTCTCAAAACCAAGAAAAAGAGCTCGTGTTGTGTGTTTATATCATAATAAATTCGAATTGGTGTTGTTGTCCTATACTCTGCCAATGACTTGATAGATACTCTTTGCACTGAGAGCACGTATAATGAATGTCGTCGTGGTTCCTGGGCTAGACGTGTTGGAGATTTGGCACGACAGAAATCGTCATAAATTAGTCGATATCCGGACCAGTGAAACATTACTACATCCCTCGGATTATCCCTTTGTCGATTGCTGAGCCGAACAATAGCTCCTCACAGCATCCCCCAACCTCTTCCTCGTCCTCTTCTTATCAAACACCTGCGCATGATCCAGCTCCGGAAACCACAGCACATCCAACCCCTCCCCTTTCCATGGTCCCCCATCCTGCACTCCCTTTTCTCTATTCGTACTCTTCTCACCCAGCAGATACGCCTTTACAGCCGCGGTGTCGACAATCAAGTCTTTCCCACCCAGCACCACAGTCACGCGATGGTTCCGAATGTCTTCCTTCCACAGGATGTTCTCGCTCCAGAAGAAATGGCGAGAGAGCGTGTGCGAAACGCCCATGTCTTTGGAGGCGAAGTAGTAGAGCTGGTGTTCATTGGCGCGGACGGGTTTGCGACAGATCTACGATTAGGGTGAGCCGGATGTACGTAGACTGGGAGGGGACTCTTACAAAGTTGTAAGCTACATCTGGAAGATGCAAGAGGAATGTCACGGGGTCAATGAGGAGGATCGGGCCAACCTTTGCCGCAATGTGGGGCGTGTGGAGGAGATGCGTGGAAATCACACTCCCGTAGCTGTATATCTGATTAGCACTGTCTTGATGTCGAAACAAAAAGCGATAGCAAGAAGGACTCACGAATGTGACACTAGCACGAACTTGTCCCACCCATGCGTCTTCAATATGTCATCGATCTCCCGGCACATTTCCTCTTTCTGTAGCGGCTCGCCCGTGATTCTGAAGCTTATAGACATGATCTCCACGGCGATGATACCCAGCTGTCCATCTTCTTCGCCAGCCTCATCGTCTAGGTTTAGCTCGGACAAGAAGTTCACATAAGGGTAGAGTCCAATGCCGATGCCATGGATGAAGAGGATCGGAAGCCTGGTCTTGGAAGTATGCGGACGGTGCCAGTAGGTGAGTGTCTTCACTGGCGACTGATGTGTAGTGAGAAAAGCGAGAGGCCGGAACGGGAACACAGTGGGGGTCCGTAGGAGAGAAGTCCGATGGAAGTGGAACGAGTGCCAGCGCATATACCCGAACGCGATCGTGTCGACAACACCAACGCACTATCGTAAGAAATCGTTAGCAACGTGGCTGAAGTGGTAGAGCCTGTGCATTTCTCGCCGGATACTTACCAGGTACCATGTCAAGCTCCGATGCATCATATCGACCTGGTTGTGTTTAGCCAAAGTTCTTGGGTATGTGTACATGAACCAACTTTATCGAGGGTCAATCTAAGAGACTTTGCATTCCCCCTCCCGGGTTCAATCTTCCTGTTTAGCATGTTCTCCAACTCTTCGATGTACTCTTCGAGCTCTGCGTCGTCGTCCTCTTTGACATCTCCTGTGTTCAGAAATGCCCATCGCAGGAATTCCTTGACGTTTTCCCGCTTGATCTCTGAAATTGGCGCGTCCATGAACCATTTTGCTAGATATCGCTCCGGGTCCGGAATGTTGTCGTGACATCGCTGGAACAACACACGGCGCTCGTCGCGACTGACTAGCGTGGGATGGGTCGCAGCCCTCTGCAGGTAGATTTTGCGCGGATGGTACACGAGCACATAGAAGGCTGTTTCAAGGGCGGCCCAGACCTGCAGTACCCTCGATATCTTCGAGTCATGGAAGGGGGAGGTCGCGAAGAGAGACGATATACTGCAGAGGATACTGAGAGGCGCGATCCAGTGCAGGAAGAATATGCAGGACCGAATAAAAACATATGCGCCAATGGACGTTCCAATCATGGCGAAGTATGGGTGAACAGATGACACGGTGTTATTGGGTCAGACAGGCGACATTGCAAAGCTGAAAGATTGGGACGACTTGTATGCTTTCTGTATCTCCTTCGCGGCTGCCTTACCACGTGGAAATATTTGGCCGCGAGCTGTTCTCCTGAGATACTAGGAGAGATAGTTGCATTTTTTCCCAACAGAACCGTGGCCGCGTCGCAGCCGAATATCCAGCCTCCACATGTGATAGCCTGCGTGTGTCAGCAAGTGTTAGATTCATGTCGTATGCTTGCTGGCGGGTAATTGCGTCCAAGAGAGAAGTGCACTAACTGGATATAGGTGACACGTGCTGAGTCACGCGCTGTATGCCCACCCTCCATGCCGAGGTTGGAGGTTGCACGATGCCCTCAGCACGTCGCTGAGCCATCGGCATTCACTAGGCTATCCAGGGCAGACCTTGCGATCTGGCAATACCAGCCCGAACACCGCAGTACTATAGCAAGAAGCTGCACAGCGAGCCCCCACCACTTCTTGCCAAGCTATTCGTCGTCATCGTGCTTCTCGGCCTCGCCTTCCGGGTCCGCCTTCGGTTCCGGCGCGGTCCGCTCCACTTTCCTCTCTTTCCTCACCAGCTCAACCTCCACTCTCATCATCTGGTCGTCCACCACGCCTCTCAGTCCGTTGTCGTCCAGGTCGAAATAGAGCGCCCATTCCCCAGGTCCATATTTGACTGCCATGAACCCCTCCCAGTCCTCCAGCGTGACCCTCCTGTCCATTGGCGTGACGCTCCATGGGCCTATAATGTGAGGCTCCGACGTTACGCGGTCGCCGTATTTGACCTCGCACGTATCTCGATCGACGTATATCCAGTTCAGCTGTGGGGGGTCGTCGGAGATGGTAGAGACCATGCCTTCTCCTCGACGGCCCCAATTTTGGTCTGGATAGGGCAGGAAATAGCCTGCGAATGGGTGGTCGTCGGGGCACCCGTCTGGAAACTCGTCCGAAGGGACTGCAAGATACAGCTGCGAAACAGTCAGTTATCATGGAGATCTGGCTGCTCGCTGAGACTTGATAGGGAATGCGCACCTTGCCGTCGCTCAATACTATTTGGCATCCATTGATCTCCCTCCCGGCCCTCGAGATGGTCGAACAGTTCGCGATGAGGTTCGTTTTGAGACCGCGATGCTTTTCTCTCGCATTCTGCCTCTGGCCCTGGCGGACAGCTTCCGTGGTGCCGATGATTGCAGGGCACGCAGCAATTGCAGTTAGAATGCCCAAGACCATGATGTTTGTGATGCCAAAGAGAAGCGCATGCGCCAAAGTATGGGAAACAGCCAATTTCAAGCTTGGATCGCGAGCGACGGGGATAAGTTGATGCTTTGCGACGGCGCGACTTCCGCGGTAGGCTAAGCAGATGGTCAGGGTACGGAAACTTGATCCAACTGAGACCTCTCGCCGCGCCCTACGTCATCCATCGCGACCAGCCAGACTCCTGCGTCAATTTAAACCTGATTTAGCTCTAGGGGAAGCGCGTCCGATGAAACTCCTGCACTCATGGGGCTTTGCTGGGCGTAAGCTGCGTCTTGTGCGGGGAATAAAACTTGCGCGCCTCTGAAACTTTGGCGACAAACCTGATTTACCGGAAATTTGAGGAGCATCTACCAGCATCTTGCAAGCTACGAAGAAGGTTCCGTCATCGTACCAAGCACTACCAATTCGTGCGTACCTTCAACATAAAAGACTGATATCTAGCTGGTCGAAATCCATTATTTCTCTCTCACATCGCCGCTTCCATATTCCATCGACCCATCAATTCTCCCTCATCCAGCAAGACGTCGAGCCCACCCAGAGTAAAGAGATCTGATTCAGCTGTCTCCATGTCTCAAGTGTATGTCTCTATCTTCAGCGTCTCGACTCTCCCCGCATTGTCGTTGCGCTTGGACTGATGTTTCCATCCAGAAACCCCACCACCGATCACCCTACCGACGAGAACACATCTGAAAGCTCTACCAACCAGACACCCCGGAAGAAGCCCCAGAAGCTCGGTCAAAATCAAGCACAGCAGCAGGGCGGGCAGCTCCAGCGACAACAGCAACAGCAACAACAACTACCCGACTACTACGATGACGACGACGACATGAATGTGGTGCCGGAGCCCATCGTTATGCCTCGACGAAGTGGCGGCCGCAGAATGGTGCCGGTGCACCAGTCGCGCATTGCCGACCGGCCGGCCAAGGTCGGCGAGAAGGACAGCAGTTTGAAGATCAAGATCGAGCTGGATCTGGAAGTCGAGGTAGAGATTTACGCTCGCGTGAAGGGTGATGTGACAATTGGGCTGATGTAGCGTTTTCTTTGCAGGTCGAGATCTACGCCCGAGTCAAGGGAGATGTGACAATAGGCTTATTGTAAGATGTGAGTTACGCATCTATCATCGGGACGAAGTAGTAATAAAGTTTAATAGTACAACCTGATGGATGATCGATTGTGGCGCTTGAGACATAACCCCCTTCGTTGTGCTCGCGCTGTTTTCGCCATCCCGCGCGCCCGCCCCTCGAGAACAACGTTAACGATGTGGGACTTCAGAAGAGACTAGGGCTCGACACGCGATATTCGGCTCGGTTGTTTTTGAGGCTGATATGAGAGGATCTTGGATGCTTTTATGAGGTCTGAAATAGTTTTGCATATCGGCGTTTTGTGCGTGAATTCTTTGGGACTCGAAGAAGTTTAGTAATGGGTGTAATAATACGTACTTTCTAAGAAAAGATTACGCTACTATGGCATCCATTGACTGGTGAATAACATGTACATTGGCTTGGGTTTAACACCTACCAGAATGCTCTTTAGCACTTTCGTGCTCACTTGCGTAGCATTCGCAGGCCACCAATTAGATCCATTTCGTAAAATTGGGTCATGGTGGGGTAGCCGCTGTCGTCCGAGTCTCGAACATACTCTAGACTTCCAAGGTAAAAAGACGTCGAGATGCTTTGATATATCTTTTTCGAGTTTCGTGAGTCATTGTCGAACAAGTTCTCGCGCGGCGCCATCTATATTTTGAGAACGGAGCCATATCGCGATGTTCACGTCACTGACTAGTGCGCTTTTCTGATCCCGTGTTTTCAAATTAAGAGCATATGTTCAATTCTTGCGAGGAAGGAATACGCGACATGCTGCAACAACGGCTGAGTCGCGAGCAAAGGCCATCGAAGGATTATAGAGCCGAGAGAGACGAGGGACACGAAAGAAACCACTACGATGTCTTTGCAGTGACCGAAATTTTCGCTTCGAACCCCGTGTTCGCACGTTTCGTGCGGAATGTTTGCAACGGAGTTTAGACAGTACTAATAACACGGATTTACCCCTAATACATTAAGGGGAGCCATTACGATAATTCGTTTAACCCCAGATTGATCTACATAGCCATGGTAGCGAAAGATGTGCCGCCGGATAAAGTTGCCCAGTCTTGTGGGGTTCGCATAGGCCGGCAGTATGCGGGGGACAATCAAAAGCTTAATCAAACTCTTCTCCGACGCAAACAAATGTTCGCTGACTTCTTCATCGGGTTGTTGACAAGACGCTTGGAGGGATTGGCCATCTCTTTTCGCGAAGGGCTCACCGCTCTCGGGCCTTCTCTGCTAAGGTTCTCAGCGCCCCAGACTGAATGTTCAAATGCCCGATGCATCTGCCTTCTAATCTCAGATCTATTCTATCCTTTCTGTACCCACTACCCACTCGCGTTTGAATGATACACGCCTTCTGAGACACTGGAATTATGGAGTTGTGGAGTCGCTCACGAAAGCGCTACTTACGCACTGGTGTCCTTTGTAGGGTCGTGAAACCCCAAGATCTTTCTTCTCAGAGTATAACGCATGTGCATATACTTCTACACGAGTATACTGTGGTGGAATCGGAAAACGAGCCCGCTAGATATTATCATCTGGTTATCCCTATGGCCTAGGTATTCATAGTCTACCCCTACTACTAACACCTACGCAACTCCATAGAGACTAAAAGATGGGACTGGAAGGTGGCCAGATTGCCTCATTTGAGATTCGTTTGGGTAAGGTGTACAATTTGATAGTGGGGATATGATTTTTGATTCTAACATTGTAAGTTTATTTCCCTCGGGGATAATTGTACAATGATGCTTTGCGTACCAGAACCACCAGATGCTTGCGTCGTCAATCAATACCAAAGAAGTCCAAACAGTCGTTCGAAAACACTTTTCCCACGGAACTCGAGGGCGGATACCAGCTTCGGGAACAGTTTCAAACAGCACGCAATTCGAGAGGGCGTCAAGTTGCTTCAAGCTCTAGTTCAACGGGTATCTCACATTCCTGGTAAAGTTGTGCGACTAAGAAGAGTCACCCTATGTCGCTAAGAGGCTTTTCTTTTAGATTCGTTTTGACGGGAAGCGTTGGCATTTGCGCAGTCCGATAAACGAATAGGCTCGAACCAGATATCATATCATGAGCTTCCGGTTGCCCTGGGAGTAGTTGGGTTGGTAGAGAGATTGTATCAGTGTTTTATATGCTCACTGAGGAGATAGTAACTCTTTGAATTCAGCCACGCCGAAGGTATCATTGTCGCCTGGAGGTGTCCGAGCGACAATGAGAAGAAGCCCAGCAATAACACACGTTTTGCTGTTCAAATTCCTCCTCGATCACATTATTGAGAAGAGATATTGAGAAGAGATATTGGGACGTGAGAGAAAGATCGAGAGATGGGGCTCGAGATTCCCAAAGGATGCATATGCTTACGCAGAAGACTTGACCAAGGAGACCCCAGTACGGTGCCAACAAAATTTGACTAAAGACATTGAACGGTGGGCCAATTAACCAAGCATGCAATGGTATGTGGAGATCCGTTTTTGGACGGAGGGAGCCAATCACCGACACTGCCAGCACTTCGGCAGAAAGGAGAGCGAAGAATCTTCCAGAAACAGGAATCCGCTTCTTCTGTACTTCTAGCGTGGGCTCGATGCCCAAGTAGCCGCCTCGGCCCCCCGGGATGCCACATGAACGCCCGAGATTTCCAGGGAGCTCCGCATGGAAGGACACTCCGGAGATACCATCTCACGGATTCTAAGATTGTGGACCCCATGGGGTCTCCGCACTAAATTGTATTGGCTGTCAAAGCTTGCTCACTGCAGTCTGGGGCATGCATCAGTGACGATTCACAGACCAAGGTCGAGCAAGTCTTGAGTAAATTAAGCTTCCTAATCATGGAGAGGCGAGACTTGTAGCGGTGCCCGATCGTCATGAAGAACTCCATAGGTACATTATGTACAAAAATTTCCTTTCATGCGGACTGGGACCATAGCTCCGCATGCCAGCCGCAAAACGCGCGTGCATATCCACCACGCGATTACATATTTGACGCAACGTGGTACGGCTGTCGCATGCATCTCAATAGATGTTGTTTTTCTCGGTCAGAATTCTAACTGGCAGCATTTGCAGAAGGCGCCGTGAACTTTACGACGGACGCTGCACGCGTACGTCTGAGCATACAAGCGTATTTCTAGTGAGTGTGGCAAGAACCAAGACAATGCTCAGCGATAATATAGCAATATAAGCGGCAGATGTTTGATAGGGCGAATTACGACCCAGCGTGGAACAGGGATTGGCCGCGGAATCTATGTTGACACTATATACATATTGTCAACATACTGTATTGTCCCCATGACTCGGCAATTCACCTCGATGTGGCAGGACGGCAGTTGGACGGGAAAACAGCCACGAGATTGTTTGCGTCCACCTCGCGTGCCTTGATACTCTTTAAAAGGGTGGGATCCTTCTGTTCCCAGTACACTGCCCGTTCTGCTCAGCACTCATTCCATCCTCACGACATCACATTCACTCACGATGCTTCTTTCGGCCACCATCCTCGCCTTGTCGGCGGCGCTCACTGAGGCCGCGCCTAAGAATGACCACTACCTCGCTGCTCGCCAAGGTGGCACCACGATGCTGCGATTCGGGTGCCCGCAAGTAGTCATCGACCGTCTCGACCCCCTCGTCAATCCCGGCCAAATTCCTGTATGTATTCTCCAATTCACTGAAGCAAAGCCCCACTAACTATTTCCACGTAGTCTCCCCACATGCACCAGATTGTGTACGTTGTCTCAAAAGTCCGAATACATTTCCCATGACTACGATATTGATAACGAGCAGTGGTGGTAATGCGTTCAACGCTACGATGACCAAGGGAGATGTTTCGGGCGCCGCCAGCTGCACTACTTGCTCTTTCACAGAAGGTATTTCTCTATTTCCCTACGGCAAGTAAAGCTTTGGCTAATTAATTTCAAAGATCTCTCCAACTACTGGACCGCAAACGTATACTTCAAGGCCCGGAACGGCACCTACAAGCGTGTACCTCAGGGTGGTGCTGCGTAAGTGTGACGAGACTTGGGTGAGAGCACTTGTTAACTCTTATTCAGACTTCAGTTCAACGACAAGTTCAGCAACACCATGAAGGACGGTATCCTCGTCTACTATGTCTCGGCCACACCCGGAAAGATCACTGCCCCCAAGCCTGTAAGTTGATACTAAACATCACAGTAGCATGTTTCAGGGTACTGACTGTGGTATTTAGGGGTTCCGCATGCTCTCCGGTGACCCGACTTTGAGGACCGCTAAGTCGAACATGAAGATGCAGAACTGCTACCGTTGCTACACGGGGCCCAACTTCGGAGGTGATAACGCTGCCCCCTGCGCAGATGGCAAGCTAGACACTCAGAAGTTCCCTACAAAGCCGTGCTTGGGTGGCATTCGCTCGAACATCCTCTTCCCGACGTAAGACTCACTTCTGCTCTTTCCATCACAGCACTAACAAGAAATGTAGATGCTGGGACGGTGTCAACCTTGACAGCCCCAACCACCAGGACCACGTTGCATACCCCACAAGTGGCCCTGCAAACTTCCTCAGCGCTGGAAGTGCTTGCCCATCCACCCACCCCATCAAGATCCCACAGCTCATGCTTGAGGTTGTCTGGGACACCACCAAGTTCAACAACGCAGCTGACTGGCCCACGGACGGAAGCCAGCCCTTTTATCTGAGCCACGGAGACAACACCGGATACGGCCAGCACGCTGATTACGTTTTCGGATGGAAGGACAACTCTCTGCAGAAGGCCATGGATACCTCCAACTGCATGGGTGCTTCATGCGCAGGCCTCAAGTCCCAGGCTGTAGATGTCGCGAAGAAGTGCGCCGTCAAGCCCGTTGTTAACGAGGACAAGGAAGGATGTAAGTATTCTATTCCTACGCTTCCTATAGGAATACTCTAACAAATCGATAGGGCTCAAGGAGCTTCCCGGAATGGCCATGCCCATGGTGTAAATGTAGATTTGACGCAAAGTGCTCATGGAAGACGATGGGGATCTGGGAACTGGATAGACGTGAGATCACATTCGTTGATTGGCTTGGCAAATTTGAACATGTAGTTTCTGAAGTAGCATGCTGTTGGAGACTGTAGGATCGGTGGCCGAGTTCATTCTTTTCTATCTTCTATAAATGAACGCAATTAATTTTCACTCAATACTGCGGGGTTTCTATCTCGGATTTTGTGGCCCTCGTTATCGGTCTTTGCACAATGGGTGGATGTTAATTCTTCATCGAACCATAGTAAGCAAGCTTATGTGCATCACCGTAACCCACTCAATTCACGAACCATTGACATGGTTAACTGCTATATCTAGCCCGCTTGTTTGAGGCTCACTTCGACGTGTTGATTTCAAACACTTGATTCGCAATTGAAGTTGCTGAATGACTCAACTCTATGATTGCAGTTTGCCGGAGCCTGAAAACTTCCGACTACGCTTCCCCTGACAGATAAGTTTCCATCCTCCTCGGAGATACATTTGATCGTAGAACACGAGCTATGCTGTATTTTGGCGCGTAGGGCGTGTCACCGGCTCACATCGGCTATTTCCGGGTACTTCGCCTAGCCCTTCCTAACTCTGCTTCCCCACCTTTAGGGTCACATTTATCATCACGATCTCGTTCGCGCTTCTTCACGCCCTACGATGCGATATAAGCAAATGTACTCCCGTACTAGACAACTCTTTCCGACTCACTTAATTCCCAATAGAGCAATGCATATCCCATCGTTCCACGCAGAAAATCGGACCCCAGTCCTCGAAAAGTTCGTCCGAGACAATCCGCTGGGAATTCTCACCACCGCGATCAAGAACCCCTCCTTCCCCTTTTTGCAGTCCAGTCATATTCCTTGGGTCATTGATTCTGCCGAAGACAGCGGCACTAAGTACGGAAAGCTCCGCGGACACATCGCCCGACAAAATCCACAGGCGAAAGCCATCATCGAAGAAGTATTCGAAGCACCGGGTGACAGCGCAGTCATTGAAAATGATGTGCTGATTCTGTTCAACGCACCACACCATCACTACATCACAGCCAAATTTTACAAAGAGACGAAACCCGAGACTGGCAAGATTGTACCAACCTGGGACTACGAGGCGGTCGAGGTTTATGGAAAGGCTAAAGTCTTTGTTGACACTCGGTCGGAAATTTTTGGAAAATTCCTCACACAACAATTGTCTGATCTCTCTCATCATGCCGAAACTTCGATCATGGGCTACGGAACTGGTGACAATGCAGCACCGTGGACGATATCAGAAGCCCCCGATTCATACATTGCCATGCTGAAGAAAAATATCATCGGAATAGAAATCGAGATCACATCAATGGCTGGGAGATTCAAGATGAGCCAGGAGAAAAAGAAGGGCGACCGTGACGGCATTATAGAAGGCATTCGAAAATTGCCAAGCCCGACTGGCGTTCCCATGTCGGATATGCTCGCGAACCGTGCTGCCGAATTCGATGCAAAGAAAGCCGAGAAGTAGCATTGGAACCAAGGATAGATTCAAAATAGAAGAATTGAAATAGAGCACATGCATATCAAGAAATCTGTACGGTTTCCAAGTGCGTAGACAGAACTTCTTCACGCTTACTACTAACCACAACGTGTAAATATGTAAGGGA
The DNA here is from genome assembly GCA_010093585.1 of Melanomma pulvis-pyrius CBS 109.77. NCBI lineage: Eukaryota > Fungi > Ascomycota > Dothideomycetes > Pleosporales > Melanommataceae > Melanomma > Melanomma pulvis-pyrius. The sequence continues at coordinate 68,580 of MU001826.1, forward strand.
ATAAATGCTAGTTTAAATTCACTCTACTCTCTTTTCTTCAGCAGGAGTGTCCGGACTCAATGCAACGCTCCTTCTCTCGCATCTGACCACAGCAGCAAAGACTACGTACGTGATTGTGATTATGACCAAAGCGGTGACACTATCCTCTCCGGTTTATACTTATTGTTCATACTAAATTCGATTATCTTGTTGATCGTGAGGGCTTAGTAACATTAAGGCAAATATTATGCACCACCTTAGAGATCCTTCAACATCATATGCGAGTGTGGACAGACCAGTAAATGAAGTATTAGTTATACAAATGAACTATTCTATTAGAGGGGTTTTGTAGATGGCTTGCTAGACGTGGGGATGCTTGCCAGGGAAATTTAGCGCCAATAATATTGGACGTTGCATCCGCTCGGTCGGTGTCGGATGCGATTCTATCCTCATTTCCAAGGGTGGGAATCGTCACGGAAGACTGCTGGTGTTATAGTCTACTTACTAAGAGTGATGACTATGCTGCGAGCGTGTGTGAGGACAAGGATGCGAAACGCGAATAATGTTGTTTTGCGATGGGAAGCAATCTATCAAAACTTCCCCACTATTGGAAGTTCATGCTCAATTTTTCCAAGCCATCGGTGCATTCGCTTTAGGTAGTTGATAGGGAAACCGTAGAAGAGTACTTGGTGCGCACCATTACCCGTTGGAAATGAACCTAGTCCCGAAATCTATTGAGTTGGTAACTTAAGCAAGTCATGCACGTACCGTGCTTTCCATCACCTATGCTCTTGAGTACGAAAGCTTTATTCCTGAATACTCGAGAAAATTGTACGCTGCTGAATCGGCTGGGACCTTATGTGATTTGTCGGCCCTTATTGAACTATCGAATTAGCAACTACGCACCTACGATTGGTTGCCTAGTGCATCGATAAATGTCTTACATCCTAATTTGAATTCTGTCAATGCCGCCGACCACTAATTACGTGATGCCCCTTTTGGGTGTCTAACGGGTCTAATTGAGTTAGATAAACAACGAGTCGGTGTTATGTATAGTTCCAGGCCGACGGAAACTATTATCTCCGTATGACGATCATGTGCAGGCCAATCCTAAAAATTGGAGAACTTTAAATTACATGTAATTTACTACATCGATCCGTGCAGCACCTACATACATCCTCTTGGGCTTTTGTGGGTACACTTTGTGCCATTGTTTATCGAATTATATTTTCCAAAACTGAGGGGTAAACATCCACCACTTAACATCACTCAATTGGGTCTAGAGTCCAATGGACTAGTCTAGAACAACTGCCAAGATACATCCGGCTTTCGGAGTATGTAATTTAGACTACAAGTCGTGCGCATGACAGGACTGGAGGTTGGTCAGAGGGACCTGCTACATCTGAGAAATTGTCTTTGAAACTATCAAAATATAAATAACGATCGAAAGGGCAGCCTTCATAGTTTACGTGCATCAATTCTTCATTGTTCGCTCATTTCATTATTGAACAATCTTTCATCATCATGAAATGTCTTATGATCTCTTACTTCGTTGGTATTTGGATCACTAGTATCATCGGAGCTCCGGCTTTCATAGCGAAAACATCCTTTGTCAACACGTGCACGAATATTGCATTGAAAGGGACTTACTGGCTCGTGGCTGACTGCCCCTCTGGTGACGGTACTGGAATGATCACAAGTGCTGTGTTTCTCTCACGATGGATCGAGTAACCAGACTCTGAACTACCAGGAGATCAATTCAAGGTATGTGGATCTCGCTTTAGCTATCTATTATTGAAACGTAACTAATGATCTACAGTGGAACTCGTATGCTGTTATACCTCTTTGTCCTAGCCTAACTCACACAAGTGCTAAATCGAACTTTAGAGGCGTGAATTGGACTCCGGTTGGAACCTTTTGCAGGGACTGTGAGCTCGCGAACTCAACACAATTGCTCATGCCCTGACAATGATGGACCTGGATATAAGCTCTACAGCTTTGGAATATGTATGTACTATGTTACATTGACCCATACCCAGATCACTCGAATACTTGCTGACCACTACCTAGCTGATCATATCTTCAATTACGCCGGCTATCTTCTCCAGAACCTCCGAGGCGAACCCTTATTACCCGTGGCGTCAACATTCCCAGTGCCAGCCACGGATAGGGACTTCGAATATAACACAGTGACATTCATTGGCCTCAACTGCACCGGCTCGTATGGAAATTTTCATGGATATGGGCCAAGTGTTGACTGTTATTTTCCGAAGCCTGGAGGTCAAACACCTTACCGCTCTGTTGGCTTAAAGAAACAATATGACACGGATGTAGTGTCGAGATATAACTTTTGTGTATAGGTCAGCGGATTGTAATGAGGACACAAAATTGATGACGCTCACGGAATATGACGACAAATGCTATGAGTTTGCCAGCCAACCGTCCTTCAAGCTTTTCCCGAAGTTCAACTGGGCTTAGGAAACTTGGTGGATGATTTCGGAGAGAGAGTGGAGATCCAAATAAAATCGTCGTAGGACTTATTGAATGCCGCACTCAACAAGCCTCTAGAATAACCTGCACTCTTTGGCATCTGACAACACAGCTGCGGTATATCTGTAGCGGAACCAAAGCACACTATTCTTGTGGATATCTAGTTGAACGCTAGCTTTCCACAGGTTGTTCTCGAGAGTATGCGAAGGTAAAGCAACGTTTTCTTAGCACAGTGCCGCGCTCTGCTGCTAATTGGGAAGTGTAGCGTGGATTTTTTTGTAATAATATCCAGTACTCAGGTGATGGTGACCCTTCCAGAGGTATGGAGATGTGTCTACGAAGTGGCGATGGAAGCACAATTCCGTGGTTCTAGCAATGCGATGACGATTCTCCACGTGCGGAGCTCTCCGAAGTAGACCAGCAATTAGATTCAATTAGAGTACCGTGATAGTTAGATATAGGCTGCTTTATCTGTTGGTGAGCGTATGAGGGTTGAACGGAATTACATTCAATACTCGTTGCTTGCCTTGTTGCGGTAGAATATTTCCTTCTCTTGGAAGCACTCACTTCTCTTCATGTCCATTTAAGCTGCTTGACTTCCTATATTGTCACATGTGCTTTTGTTGAAGGATATGCTGCTTCTAATTTGACTGAAATAGGCGTATTGCCTGTCGGTATCGACCGAGGCTGTTGTATGTGCTAGCCTCGAGACTAAAGACACGACACGATATTTTCAAGACCAGGTGATGGTGACGGCGACCTAGTATCGTTATTGGTCTTAATTTTTGCGTCGAGTCAGAGTCAGCCTTATACCTTCACAAACAATATTTTGACGACAGCTATGAGCTTCTTTGTCATTGCCGTCATGTTAGGCATGCGCTACCATTGCTCCCCGAATATAGTACGCTTTGTCATATTAAGAACTAATCGTTGTAGGTTAGCCCTAATCGTTTCGCTTCTCACGAAAATGTAAGTTTGATGCAAGTTTGATGAGAAATTATAACTTCTTTCAAGATGTTACTACAGTAATTTTAGTTGTTCTAACTATCCTCCTTATATTAACCTCGTTAATATCATCAATTCTCAGTATTGCATCGCTGCTTCCATCAGACCCTCTTCCGCTTCCGTTGACACTTTTGCCATCATCAGGGATCGTTACATTATATGGCTCCAGTTTATTCAATTCTATTTCTATTCCATCTTCCCCATCTAATAGCTTTGTGTTCCGTGTGTGATCCACTGTGGCAACCTCGGTATTGGAGTTTCCATTCTTTTGTAGGATGTATCCGGAGGACATATGTCGTTTGTATCCATGGGAGGGGCCGGTGCGGTTTCCCGAGGCTCCAGTGGTGAGGGATTTCGCATGTTCGAGGAGCCAACGGAATGCAGGTTTGAGAGAGGGGAGGGTGGCGGCGATGATACCGACGTTCATTTCAGTTCTCGTACGAGTCAGCATTTTCATGAATAATTGAAGAGAAAGTAAAAATGGGACTCTTACATTTGCCAAGCATAATACCATGACCGGTGGCCGGTTGAATCAATGTCATCGAAGAAGTGGAAGAGAAGTGGAGTTTTGACAATCCCAGCGGCACAAGCACTGGCAAATTTTAGCACAGCAAGCCACTTCTCCAATATCATTCAGGCTTACAAGAATCCTAAGCTAAGAATGAAGATGAGTGATGCTTTCGTCCGCTTATTTAGCTGCAACGTCCATATCAAAGGTACTGGCATGAGTGCAAGAACAATATCCGTAAGTATGTTTATAACTTCCATGGTAAGCTATAGGCACCTAGATCAAATTTTATAGACTTACTGCTATTTACGAGTGCGATATTCCGGTACGTTGTGAGTGACAGGCATCTGGCAGTCCCCGTTCCAATCGGTGGTGGTCGCAGAGCAAAATTCCAGTTCGCTGTTATCGGCACGCAACCAAAGACCAGGGAAAAGAATGTGAAAAGCATGAAGAGAACCAAAAATACTGAGGTGTCTGCGTTAGCGAGAGACCCAAGCAAGGTAGTATGCACTGTCAATTCACTGACCGATAATGCTCCAAAGAAATCGTCGATAGATCGCTCGATGTGCAATCGACAGCAAAAAGAAGGCGATGGATAACTTTACGAATGATAGGGCCAACGGAATGAGAATCGCAACGATGAAGATCCATTTGAGGAGTGGCGCTATGTTCTCGGGAGAAATAGCAAATATGTGTTTTCCCATTCCAAGCTGAACTACGTGTGCGAAGAAGCTACAGCTTAGAATACTGCACACCTATAATTTGAGTCAATAGATTATCGTGTATTGGACAGCCACCGCTACTTACCATGGCGGCAACAATGAGGTGGTCATCTAGTCTGAACACCCGAAGAACAAAAACCCTAATGTACACTCGGCCGAGGACTGCAATCAGAGCTAGAAGCATCAAAGAAAGATCGATAGCTGCCAGATGTTTTTGAATAGACCACGTATAGTATGCCGGATCAGTGGGTACGCCTGGTGGCGGACCCTGCCTACTTAGAACGGCCATGTCGATAACGGTTTGTCGTGGGATTCTTCGTGCACTGGGACTTCAGGAACGCGTGATGTCTGAGGTAGTTATACGCTGTAAAGGTACAGCTGTAACCTAGTTATTGGCTAGAGATCGTAGTCGTCCTTGAATATTTTTATTCTAGTGCCGATCATGATCTCATGGTAATGATTTAAGGACGCGAGAGAACAGGGAACAAGCTTCGCCGTTTACTGTGTAAATATTGTAAATTTGAACGCAGGGTCAAGGAACAGGATCGTGAAGACGTATGGGATGTTTGAGGGAAGTGCACATGAATATTATTGTTCGGGTCGCAAAGAGCGCCCTGGATCTTATTGGACTCCCCATCAAGCACCGGGAAAACCCTTTGAATGGTCGCCAAGGCATTGCAAGACATGGTATTTAGAGCATTACTGTTGGTGGGTTCTGACATGGATATCTTAATCTCAACCTTCTTCAGATGAGGGAACAGGGAACGACTGAATTGATGACTTGAACGATCGACAGGCCTTGCCGGCTGAAACCCGAAATTGCGCACGTCGTGCACCTCTCAGTCCACGTTTGTGAATTCAGCCGGATGTACTGATGTAGGGGTTGTCGGATGGAGCGACCGTAGGCTAAATGTTGGCCAATGATATGAGTAACACACAAAGTGACTTTGAAGACCAGGTGCACACGAGACAACCTTCAACTTCATCTAAAACCCTCTTTGAAAATACTAGGAACACCAACAATAGTAACTCAGCTTTGACGCCCAAATGAGTCCGAACATGCATTAGAGGAGTGCACATGGTTAATATTGAAAGACGCGCAGAGCTAATTTGCAACCCATCGATACTACGATATTGATTAGCAGGTTCAAAAAGGCGTTGTACAATGTCAAAGGGTTGCGAACGAAGGTTGCACAGAAGGTTCTGGAGGTAGTGGCCATCCTGCAAAAGATTGTGGCTTTAGCACAGGCAAAACTGTTATCAAGTCTTGCCAATAAACTAAGACTTATGGCTCTAAAACCTTCCATACCGTGGTCTGCTGCCCCAGTAATTGCGCATTAATTATATCAAGCACTATTGGAACCATAGAAGAACTAGCCTGGAGCTTGGTGTTCCTGCAGAGACTATCAATCCGAATCCGGTATTCGCCTGCGGTATAGAATTGTCGACTCTCTACTATAGGATGGATCCACTTCTAGGATTTCATCTTGCAGGAGCATTGACATCACTAGCAAAAGATTCTCCCTTTCCATTTGCAATGTCCAATAGACCTCCTCATGTCAAGGTCGCCAAGGCGGCGCAGCTTCAGCTTCGAGCATAGTGCAATTTTTTCAGATTTTCATTTAACTATAGAATTCTTTGCGTTACATAGGAGTGACTGGAGATACCTAGTCTACGAACATCCATCAAGATGCCTACCACCTAGAGCGGATCAAGCTTGACGACGAAAATTATAGAACAACAAGAGCCTATTATATTTTCGGCTGTTCAGGTTACATTCAGATCACATTCGGCAAAGTCGCAACCAGTAACACAAAAACTGGCAACAACTTCGCAGTTCAAGTTACAGAGGATCAAATGAGGGAGAAGGGAAATCTTGTTCCTTTGTAGTATTCCAAGCTTCTACTTATTTTCTCTTGCTTGAGCCTCAAATTGCTATTGTAGCTTTCGGAGTACAAAGTATACCGTATAGTTTTCCCAAGTTCATGCTATTACTTGAAGTTGAGATGAACGTTTATAAAAGAACTTAGGCAACATAAGGGATGCCTACTTTACAAGATACTCGCCCATTCTAACTAGCATCACGTCGATTCATGACATTAGTAGCAGTGAACATAAGCCACGCAGACTATTGAATCAGAATCACTATAGCCCCGAGCGTTATGCAATTCAATAGACAAATTACTTCCTTTACCAGTTGTATCAAGTTGCCTTTAGATTTCTTTAAGAGCGTTTAACCAGCGAACGTGCTATCAAGATGAATTCGACATCACTGTGTGAGTTCACTATCTCCTCCAAACATAAAAAGACTCGTATAGTTCTTTAGTACCCAACTCTAGTTGTAGAAAACAAGAGCCAGACCTGCATTGCAAGAGAATTCGCATGTGTGGAAGTAGAAATACCTCTCTATGAGAACGCATAGATAGCCGTTCCTGCGTTCACCTCTACTCAGCTCTAGGGATAGGACAAAAACAGCAATATCTAACATAAATAGTCTATATATAGATATTTTACTAGTACTAGACACTACCTACAACAGTCAACTCCAGTAACTAATAGCGCACGCAGATGATATGTTCTCTACTTGAGATTGAGACCTACACGAGAAGTCAAAGCAATTACGTGTAGAACTGACTGAAAGCCGAGTTAATCGGCATCTCGACTGGGACGACTACACATCTCCGGCATTGTCTTACATCTCGGTGTTTGACAGCCTCTGTACATACATATTAATATATCTCTGCATGTCTAGAAACTAATGAAGAGGCAGACCAAGCCTAAAAGCGAGCTAAGTTCCAATTCTTTTATGCTCCGCTGGCGCCTAGAATTTCAGTCGCGGAGATAGATAGATACCTCCGGGCTTCTCGAAACAGAATTCCGTCCTCGGGATTCAAGGACCGTGATTCCAATATGGGTCGATCAGACGTATCTCAAGCGAAACATTCCCATACCTCTAGAAGAGCTGGAAAAAGAACAAATCCACACATGGGTCTCCATTTCTGAAATTCGCCCAGTCTTTGATATACCTTGGGGCACGGGCCAAGACGACGAATGGCTTGCATGCGGCCTTATCCTCTGGAATCGCATCGAATGCATCATGGCGTACGACGGAGTCAAGGTATACACCACGCCAGATGACAAAGTAATTATATCAAGCGGGTGGTAGTTCGATTGGAGCTCACGGGCGTGGGTTAGACTAGATGTCGGGAAGGATGTCGATATAGTTGACGAATACGACGAAACCGACACTGAAGAGGAAGCCTCTACAAGCGTCCAAAAACAAATCTCCGGCCTTCAGAATCCACAGAACGATCTTGCACAACGAACGGCGCATTTTGAGAGGGACAGCCTTGCAGCACGAGAACTCGCTAATACGACCAAGCATGACGAAGTTGAGATTGAGAGTCTTAGCTCCCAGTTAAAAGGTATCGATTTAAGTTCAGGTGCATGAAATTGACTTGATACAAAGTTTATCGGCCTCTTTAGTTATAGCTTTATATTACGGACGACAGAGCCGCAGAGACAATTCAAACGTGTAGGAGGAATTCTAAGGCCTGCAGATACAACAAAATAGTGCGCAAGGGAAGGAAGGAATGTGCAACAGAGAACTATCTCTTAACGCGACCTCAAGCTTTCTGCCTCTTTCAAAGTCTTTCAAAGTTGTCTCTCCGCTTGTTCGAAACCCATAGGAGAATCAACTTTACCCAACGTTACAGCAAGGTCATCGTTGGTAGACTTGGACTTGTCGGAGATCGTAACCGCTGCCTTCGTGTATTCGCCACGGTGGACCTCATCCACATCCGAGCCACAGGCATTCTTCCCAAACGCTGAACTGACCGAGGAAGTGTCAACCAGTTCACCCTCCGCGCGAACATGCTGATCCACTTTCTCCCCTAATCCACGACCCACCGAGCAAGTAGTAAGTGAGATATCCGAAGCATTCATAAGGACAGGGTGCTTCTCGTCAACAACGCTCAAAACGGCCAATTTCTCTCCAAACTCCGTCACGGGCAAATCTCCCGCGCAACGGCTCCAAGTCCCAAGGCCGAGCTCCTCATGTGCCATGCGCTGAAGCTGTAACGTTGAATTTGCAGACCACTCGAGCCGCGCATATATGGCGTCATGGCGTCTACGGCATCTGTCGAGCCAGTCGACAATCGATTCGAGGACTGCCTCAAGCAGAATGAAGATGCCGCCGATGACGAGGATGATGGTCATACCAAGGACGTTGAAGGAATAGTAGAGAGTGCTCACGATTTTCTGCGGCTTGGGTCAGTACTCGAGTTCGGCCCGCTCGCGGGTGCAGAGGGGAGGCGACGTACCTGGTTCTTACATATGTACTGCCACGAAGTATCGTTTGGCTTCGCAAAGGCGGGTTCGAGCTCGGGCGAGGGCGGGCCGTTTATGTTATCCACGAATGTGCCTTGCAGCGAGGTTAGCATGATTTCGAACAGATGTTCCATCTCCAGCTGCCATTGATTGGGTGGTATGACACCGCTTTGCAGTCCACTGCGGAGCTTGGCCCTGAGCAGTAGCGAGCTCACCCCGGAAGTCGGAAAGACATATTCTGGGGACGTCGCGAGTGATGCGTATATGAGATTCTTCGACCACTTGACAAAATCCTGGTCCTCTTTGCTAGTCCAGAGTGTATTCAAAGGTTCATTGTAGTTTGAGTTCGTGTCATTGAGCGGCTCGCATCGCGACGATTCGTCCATTTGCGGGTTGCAGAATTGGTACTGATTGAAGCATCCCAAGACCCCGACTGGCTCATCGCGAGAGTAAACGTCGACGCCCTTGTTGGAGTTACCGTAATAAGCCTTGGATAGGTTGAAGACAGTGTGGGCGGAGAACCAGGGATCGTCGTTGGTGTTGGAGTACGTGACGCCCGGAGCACTCAAAAACAGGAGCGCAGTCTCCCCGTCTGGATGCTTGAGCTGCGGTATTGGTCTGAATTGGGTGTACGCCAAAGATCTATGCATAAATGTATTAGTGCTGATTCGGTGTAAATATGTACAGGAAGACCTAACCCAACAATATAATCCGGCTCTGAACCCTGGATGCTGGTGAAATTGTCAAGTCTGCGAGGCGAAAAATTGACAGGTATCTGATAAGTAAAGCTGTCGTCTCTTCCAGGAGCAAGTCCATTCACTCCACCGTAGTGATAACGCATTGCGGGGAAATTATTGGAACTGCCATCTTGAGGCTGACGGAGTGAACTGTAATTATGAGTGACGAGTGGTGCGCATCGTGACGTCATTCGAAAGGAGAAACGACGTTGTGGTGGCGAGTTGATACCAAAGTCATAATGACTGTTCAAGAAGCCGGTATCTAGGAACATGTTCTCCGATTGTAAGAGGCATATTTCTTTTTGAAATGGACATGTTGTATTTCTCGTGGAAGAGTATGATAGCTTTTGCTTGATATATGGCCGGCAATTTTGCGAGTCTGAGGTGTGGGAAGACGAATAACATTGCGATGCGTAATTCAGATATGCCGCGCTCCTCTGTGAAGAGAACTGCTCGTTGATATCGGCGGTCTTCATATAAATATCGACCATCTCTTGGGTCTGGGTGCCCCTGTAAAGAATGCCACATTTCTTTCCCGTGAGGAGGACTTCATTTGCTGTATTCGTGGTTATGTTTGATGAGTAAAGACCTATCATGAATCATTTGTCAATGAGTGTTCCTACAGTTGCCCGAAATGAAAGTGAGGACTATACCTGCGACCGTGAATGTGCCAAATACCGTTATGGCAAAGACAAGAATAGGTAAGATGCGGGCGATTGGCCGGAGAGCCCTACGTCTCCAATGTCGAATGGCGTAGACTAAATCAAACATGCTTTGTGTCGCGGTGTCCGCATTTCGAAGGATGGCCTGTCTCTGATGATATAGGCCATCCTCTTGGCGACTAGAGGAATACAGACGATGTAGGAAAAAGCAACCAATGCGCCAGAAGCTTCGTCCACTACTACTAACGTAGAGTGCGAGAAATGCGATTAGGAGACCACCACGTGCCCTTGTCATGGTAAGTGTACTGCCACGCATCTTGCCAGAAGACCAATTGATCCAAAATCCAAGATGGACATCGTAATTGTCCGTGTCTGAACCAACGTTGGCGCTCATGATGTCTGAATTCCTGGCAAAAGATGGAATGAAAAGGTATCCTGGAGAGCCTCGACGACGGTTGTTTGAATAGTGCTCAGCCAGCGTTCATAAAGCACACCCAACGTTGGCAGTGTTGCACTGCGTTATCGATTTAATTATTCGCACCTGCAAGAGACAGCCTTTGCTCCAGTAACAGAGGCCGCACTAATGAAGTGCGCGGGGGCCATTCCGTGGAGCCCCTGAGATCCATTGCACTGTCCGGGATGCGGGAGGAACCGTATTACCAACGTGTCAAGGGATGTCGCACAGGGTGTTGTATTTTTGGTGGTCGGGGTTAATTGCCACGCGCTTATTGGCCAACAGCAAGGAAAAGGCAACCGAATGCGCAAGGCAACCGAATGCGCAAGGCTACGTGGACGCAAACGACATAGTAACTCTTACAGCGTACTTTACAATCAAGCTGCCTACGAGAAAGCTAATAATAGCAAGGCCTATCCTGCTATCTGAACTCCTCTCATGTCAAAGCGCGCGCGCTCGTTAGGCAGCGCCTCCTCCTCCGCCGCTGAGGTCAGCTCCTCGTCCCACGAACCGCCGCAACTCCTCTAGCGCTTCCTCTCCATCGCTCTTTACCCTACCGTCAGACTCGATCTACGGTTGCTCGCTGCCCCTCACCTACGACACCCCCGCCACCATCGGCCCGCCCCCATCTGCAGCTGCAGCCGCAGCTTCGGACACCGAGTCTTTGAACACAATGCCGTCGCGGCCGGGCTTGCCGTCGCGGAAGAATTGGGACGAGTATATAACCCTAATTGCGCACGGAATACACATAGACGTCCCTAACGGCTAGCCGTTGCCGGCAGAGCTTAGCTATTATATCGAGAAAGTCCTACCCTCGAAGAGAGCCAGCGCATTGCGTCAAAGAGCTGCCGTACAGAACGAGGACACAGGCATCCGCATAATCTAACCGCTGTTGCTGTTCTCTAGTAAGAAACCACTAGGGACCCAAGGCATACCGAAGATAAACTCGCAGCTAAAAACTAACATTTTCTAAGATTACATTCCTACACAGTTAGGTAATGTTGCGTTACAGCTTACTTAACTATAGCTAGATACAGCAATTAGCTATTTCTCTAGAATAGGAGCTATGCAATCCTCACTAGCACTGCAGTTAGCATTTAGCATACAGGATAATATATTTTTAAAGAAGTAAGCAGCATTCCTACTACAAAGACCCTACCTGTTATAGCAAGCAGAAGAACAGAAGGCTAGATTACACTTCTTAGAAGGAAGCTAAAAAATCAATCAATTCATAGTATTTTTGTTTCTAGGTTAAGCAAGCCGATGCAAGACACTCAAAACGATCTCAACAGTTATTTATATCCTGTACAAGACCTTATTAGATTACGTTTGATAAGATCTTAGCAAAATAAGCAAAGCCTAGAAGAGTAGGCAAAATGGTTACATATGCTCCAATACAAGACTATTGCCTAGAGACTAATATAACTATATTGTTAACTTTAGGTTTTCTATTAGCTGCAAGGCAGGCTTGGCTCGGCTTTATAAACGTTTACTATAAGTGGCATTACTGTGCCTAATAGACGCATAGTAACTTTAAAAAGATTGTATCCAACAATAATATTGCAGCTACTTGTGCTACACCTCTGTTTGCTAAACCAAACTAAATAGCCTTACTCTACTCTACTGTCAAAGGAATTCTAGACAATAAATTAGCATGTGTTTTGCGATAAGTTATGAAACATACTTGAGATCGAAACCGGCCGGGGCTGGTGGTTGGCATCTGCTGATGCTGCATTTTGGTTCCCCCATGCCATGATATCTGCCTCTAGTGCGGTCAAGTCGGTACACTTAAGGATCTTGTAACCATTGACTTCCTTCTGCAGTAGCGCCAGAACCAAGAAAATCCAAACTCGGCAGGTCATATCGGATAAGTCGTTGAGCACCGAATCGTACGTTCGTAGTTGCTGATCAACATGGTCTTCCCAATTATTAGGAATAGCAGCGATCTGGAGGAGTCCGACGAGTAAAAATGATTTGAGAACGCCAGAAGTGGGGCCGTGATCTGCGATCCAGCCAGATCCTTGATTCTTGATGTGGTACTTGGTACCTCCTTGCTGAGGATTGCGGTGTAGGTACAGGCCCCAGTGGAAGTTGTTTGTCGTATGTGGAGAGGTCCGGAGGAAGAGCATGATATACAGTCCGTTGACTTTTAGAGTGTCGTCGAGAGACATAGCTTGAGGATTCAGGGTTGTAAGAGTAGTTGCAATATAGTGAAGCGAATTACTAAGATTCTTGTGTAAACTTTATGCTCCTCGTGTGCAGCGGGAAGAATATAGCCGTCTTACCTTTAAGCGCCAGGAGGCAGATATACTTTGGGGGCACTACTTCCAACTTATAAGGCTGTGTGAGGCTAAAGAGGGGTTCCTCCAGGCTGCAACACATTAGGCTTGTGAGTCTTGGCATGTTTTGCGCTAAGACCTGACCACTCACACGCAACCTTCCACTCTCAACCCTCAACGCAACCCTCAACGCAACTCTCAACGCAACCCTCAATACGCAACTCACAAACGAGTGACGGAAACTTCACATAACAACCCATAAGCATCGCCCTTCATTAGCACATACGTTCCGATGGCTTGGCTCCGGTACTTGGTCCCCAAAATCCTCCTTCCTACCTTTACCTGGCCTCATCGCGTCCTTGGGTCTGTCGATATGGCGGCCTCAATTCCACCAACGCCAAAACTTGCTCCTCGGATTATTCGTCGAATATTTGGAATTATCCTCCCATACCTTCGCTCCTTATCCTATCGCTACTGCAACTGGGTCGGCATCCCTTTTGACAACCAAGTCGCGCAACTTCCATTCGGACTAGTGTTGAAATGGTCAGATGGCACGCGGCTCGAAGAGGTCGCAGCAACGATACTTGCAAGGTCTGCCGGGTTTCCAGTGCCGAAGATCATCTCATACGGAGAGCATCCCGACACGCCTCATGCGCCGGTCTCAATCCTAATGACCCGCGTACCTGGCAGAGACTTGGGAGATCGCGAGATGTACGAGCGAATGAATGATGACAAGCGCGAGACCATTTACAATGAGCTGCAGTGCATGCTACAAGTCATGCGAAAATGGGCTCATCCATGGGGAGGAGATCGCATCTGTTCAATTTTAGGGACCGCAGTTAGAAGCGTGCGTATCCCTAATCATTCAGTTGGCCCATGCGAGTCTGAATCCGATTTCAACAACCACCTCTTTAGTTCTGTCTCGGGTCACAGTTTCGAAACGCGGGAAATGTTCGAGGAAAAAGTGGCAGTCGCCAAAAGGCTACTGTTAATGCGCCATGCAGTTGTCTTCACACATGGTGACTTTAAGCACCACAACATTATGGTTTACAATGGCCATATCTCGGGGTTCCTAGACTGGGAGTGTGCAGGCTGGTATCCAGATTACTGGGAGTTTACAACACCTCTGCGATTCGGTCCAAAGGACTTTTGGTGGAATTGTCTTGTTTTAAGGCTTGGTGGTTCCAAGTATCTAGCGGAACTGGAGAGTGAGAAGGCTCTGGTTCCTCTTACGGTTGATGCTTGGGCATGGTAGCTATTGTGGCTAAAATTGACCGACTTGCTAATTAATGAGAGGGGGTTTTAATGCTCTAAGATCCATTCCACTTGCATTCTATATTAATATATTTCATACTTAACGTATAATACACTGCTACTGCGGCCTAAGCTAGACATGCACAGCCTGCTTCATGCTGACACAGGAGACAGAAACCGCAGGCATTTTGCCTGGGAGAGCCTTAGGGAATGAAGACAGATGGGTTTAGAAACCCTCCAATCCTAAGGATGGGTGCATCATTTCTAAGGCATCTTTCTTCGCTGGCCGTTTTCGCTTGCATGTTGCAAACGCCGCTTTGAACAAGACGAAAATTCTTAGTGGTATAGAATCTTAAAAGCTCTCAAAGCATGATGCGCGAGACTCTTGTAGCACTAAGAACGGGGTTGATGGATTGAAGTACTAAGCTAAGTGTTTTACAGCTCTATATTTTCTAAAATCGCTGACTCGCTGTTCTGCACATTACTCTGCGATTTCTCGCCCATTGCCCATCCTTCTCCTCAATACGGTCGTCTCCTCTACTGTCCCGACGCCCTCCATTCTTTCTCCATCCTCTTCAGGATCATCTACATCAATAAGCTCACCAAACCTAAACTTTATCTTAAGATAGTCTCTCAGTACGTTGTCTTCCCTACTACTAACGATTCCGGTGCCGACAGATCTGCTCATAGCTGTATCTCTAGTCGTCGACATCATAACATATTAGAAATCACTATCAGCTGCTGGAACCCTATTGCCATTCAATGCTTTAAGGCCAACGGCAATGGATACGAGAGCGCTAGCAACGTAGAGGCTGCACGATAGGAAGACGTTTATAGGGTGGGAGAAACGGTATACGTGGATATACTTGGTGTTGTTGGCTTTGACGGGGTGTGCCCATCGGTTCAATGAAATGGCAGATATGCTCATGCTCGCTAGTGCCAACTTTATGGATTCCTTAGTGATGTTCAAGTAATGTGAGAGATCTTGTGCAAATTTGAAGTTGCAATCATTACTCTCGTTGAAGCAGATTACGTTAACCCAGATATCTTAAAGGAATGTATAACATAGATAACAAGTAAATACTGTCGCCAGAATACAACAAAATTCAAGACCAAGACATAGCAACTCTATGATAAACATACTTCTATAATCTTTCAAGTTGAGGGAGGAAAGGGGAAAATATGTTATAAAAGAACCTCGGATCCACTAAGAAATCGATGCGTTCCAATAACATCCATGGGGGATATCAAGGAAGCAGAGTTGAGACATTTGCACGCTAGGCCAATGCTGTAAGAAATATTAATAGTGCGTGTTGGACGATCTTTAGATTAGCCAAGTCAAGCACGGTGGATCGTATTTAGAAGAGGTCCCCAATGAGTTGTATTTCGAAGGCTTTTAGTAGCACTAATCGCTAGAGATACTGTGTGATACTAATGCTAATGCTAGAAGTGATAGCAGTTCGGTATCCGGTAACTAATAACGAGTAAGCTGTTAGGTGAGATTGTTGAATATTTGCTGCTTTACGAAGCCTTGTCAAGCCTTCTTAACGTATATCAAAAGTAGTTGTATACTGCCAACAGATTCTGTAATACAAAATTGTGCTACTATTTCCTCTCTATGTAATAAGGCGTTGAATTAAGCACTTTTGAACGACATTTGATAAAGCCCCTATTGTGTTTATATTCAACTAAAACGTTGCTCATGCTAACCTCCGCATTTGCAACAATCTCAATCAAACATTCAGTTGCGTCTTGCATGCTTTTTAGTATTATAAGAATATATGTTGACTTAGTATAGAATTTCTTTTACTATTTCTCAATGTTCTCCAGCTGTAACAGTCTTGGTAAAGTGTTCTAAGATAGATACTGTAATGTTGTACGAAGGTTGCTTTCTCCCTCTAGAGATCTGGCCGAATTATATATAGTTGAAAGATCGTGCAACGTATAAGCGAATCGAATCTACGCTTCTAATGTACTTCCAAAATTTGCACTAAACTTCTGTCCTTGCGTAAAAGCCAAGCTATGCGAACGCCAGTCCTCTCGTAGCTTTTTCTATATTTTCAACTTGTTTGCTTATTGTTGTCTTTCTCGTTTCAGCATCCTTCAATTAATCAACTTCTTATAGTTATACTCTTCTTTTAATATCTTGAGGTTTTCGTTTATAAGATCTTTTTTTTTCTTGTTTGCGGTCTTATAGACGTTATATATTTAAGGGAATCACTTTCCCTAAAGCTTCTGAGGCTCCAATTTGCTAAAAATTACAGTCCTGAACTTGTATGTGGCATCTTTCTTTGGCTTATTGGATTTACTCTCCACGGTCGTGGGGTTTTTCGCGAGTGCTTTTGTCGACCTTCGTATCTGTTACATATAGGTACACACCAACTACAGCTCTTATTCTTTGGATAGCGGTCCTTGTTTACTCATGAGGCTCACTGTTTACCAACCTTTCCTTCTCGCCTCTACTCGATCTCGTTACAACGCCTTTTGGTGGAATTATATCCTTCATAACATTATTGTTGTATATTTGCCCTTCGGGTTTAATTTAGAACATCTATAACCGGATTTTTGAGTACCAACATCTCTTCTAATAATTAAATTTGAAGACTTACATCTGATTATTCTTTGGATTTGGTTAATGAGTTTTTGCAGCAGGATGAACTCGTTTTCGTGCGCTTGCTTCATAGTGGCAGTTTTTCTATCAATAAAATGATATGTCTCTGCAAACCGCTGGAAGGGGGTCTGCGTTAACGGCTCTGAACCTACAACTGGAGCTGGAGCGGCAGGATCAGGATTCTGCATCTTTAATGTGCTTGGCCAATCCCATGATTCCTAATATGGCGGTATAATCAGCAAATGCCTCGATCTTGTGGTTGCACCAAAGCATTGAATTACACCCCAGTACTTCCAGAACTCAATCTTCATCTTTACCTTCTCGCCTTCCGGATCGGCCGGGTCTTTGAGCTCTGTTTTGGTGTTTTCATGGTCAAGATATTCGCCAGCTTTAAAATCGGCATGATCATTCACAGTGTTGAAGAAATTCCGTATCTTCAAGATGGAGATGAATTAGTGAATCCGACCACGATTACTGTTCTAGAGGTCTCATCGTCAACCATTCGAGAACTTGCTCAGTGTCGTAATCACGGTTGTTGACAACGTTTTGTTCGCCCCAACCGTAATCGCTGCAGTCATCGATTACGTTGAACCAATATGCAAGCGCTCCTTTCTTATAGCATGTGTCAGTCTAGACTCGGCGTAGAGATTACTCCGTCATGTATATGCTTGACCAACCATTACATTCTCTCCAGAACTGGGATATTCTTTGCTCGGCATTTGTGTTAATTTAGACTTTTGGCAAGTGTCGCCGGACTTCGGCCTGAAACTCCGTGCTTCCAGACGACGACTCTGGAGTGTAGTTACCACAGCTCGTTTCTCTGCCAGTCCTTCTCCCTCCACGTCGGAGGCTATTTCCAATAAAGCCTCCATATCATTCCTACCGATAGCCAAGCAATCAGCCTTTGCCATAGGTCCCAGCATTAGTTGTTGTGGACAAGGGCTGATCGCTGGTCTGGGTTGGTTGGGTGCTGTCTTTTGTGCTCGATGGAGAGTCATCGTTGTTTTTCTCACAATTCTTCTCTTTGCTTTCTTGGACACCTTCTTTCCCTTAGGGCAAGGCATCTCATCGAACTTGACTCCTGGGACAAGCTCATCCATAGCATCTGCGAAATCCAAGAACCTTTTCGCGATGTCTGCCTTTGAGAACAAGAAAGGCGTCTTGCAGCCTGCTTCTCTAGCTAAACCAAAACTTGTTTCACAAAATGCGGCACGCAATCATAGGTAGTTGTAGTCCTCGAGGAGTTATCGTACGGATATCTTGCTTACCATGATTACCCACTCCATTGCGGATTTCTGAGCGTCATATGCATACTAGTACATCTTCGCCGTTTTGATTCCAGTTCCTGTTCTGGTCAATCATTCGCAAGAACAGTTCGTAGTATATCGGATCAGGACTAACTCATTCCAACGGTAATAGCCTTGCCAACTCCAGGTATTGCTGCAGATCCAATCTCTACAACAATATCTAGCGCTATTAGTGTAGGACATGACCTTTTCAAGAATTTTCCCTATCTCGATGATTTCATAAAAAGTTCACCCATGATGTTGATCATTGGGTCATCACAAATGCAATAGCCGGTTGTGATTGTTTCCACTATTGAGCCAGCATGTCTGCGAACTTTGGACAAATTCGCCGGCGGGCGCATCGGAGGTAGGAAAACAAGCCTCTTTGCATTGGTCTCTGACGTTCGGATCGCTATTGTCGGACAACTTAAAGTATACATAATCAACTCAATAGTTGGTAAGCCTTTTCGTCATATTAGCTTACCGTGCATGGCCGCCATTTGTTTACTCTCTCTACGGCATTGAGCACAGTTTTCAACCTGCGAATTCTTATCAGTGGCTGGAATGACATCCAAAGCTTCTATAACGGCGAAATTGACAGAGTCCCAAGCTTCAAAACGCATTCTTAGCTCTGTGACAATTGCACTAGGGTTTGATCCTTGTTGATAGGGGCCGTCCGACACTACGAGCTGGACGCAAAACTGCCTGCCGCCTTGCACTGGATATCCGATAGGATATGAGCCTGGGCTAAGCCAATTCCGCGTCTATTGGAGGCTCATCACCTCTAATAGGTCTTTATTTTTCACTTTTGTTCTGCCAACAAAATGCGCTATGAGATGTCATTGGTAGATTGGGGGTTGAATGTCCTATGGAGCACTAAGATCGCGAAACGGACCTCGTCCCGTCACCGACTACTATAAGGTCTCCGCTATGCTTCTCTCCATTTGCCAGTTGAGTTTCCGGGCCCGAGCTGTCGATGTTTGAATTCCGGGATGAGTAGAGTATCGTTGCTCCTGAATCCATAGTTTTGAGAAGTAGTTCCGCTTGTAGGTCTACTCGATGAATGGTCGAAAGCGGAGCCCCATAACGGAAATTGACGTCGTGGTGGAGGAGATTCTCGCGCCGCGTAAGCAGTGTTCCGTCAACACTATGAATCTGCAGCAGCTTGGGTGCCGTTGCTATAGGCTCCAGCATCTCGTAAAGACCCTACTTTGAGAAGAGCCGGGTTCCGTTCGGAGAGCTCTGTAGACCAGACTCAAAGGTATGGGCTCTGTCTGGCGCCTCGAAAACAATTGCTTTGTGGCCAGCAAGACAAATGGAGATCGCGCTGGCCAGACTACAAAGACCACACCGACAATGAGTACGTTAAGTGCTAAAGGCGAAGGGCAGGAGGGTTCTGACATCTTTTCGTGTATCAGTTGGGTGTATCACGGTGGGGCTTTACGCTTTATTATATAGAGCTATAGTTTATTCCACTAGCTGAAACGTTAATATTACTAGCTTTGGGATGGAAACTACACTAATTTGATGGTATGACTCCGAGCTGAGGCTCTATGCCGGCGGATGGTGGCGTTCGTAGGCGTTTAAGAGACGAGCCAGACTTGGTGGATATCAAGGAATACGGTCCTTCCGTGATACCCCTTTTGACGAAAGTGAAGATGCTGGGAAGGCAGATGCTCACAATCGAGATTGGGGTTTCCGCCACCAGCCAGTCACCAATGGGAATGATGTTATCTGAGTACATACATTAGCGTCATTGGAAATCTAAGGTGGGTGCGGCACTAAGCATACATGTGACGTCTAGTTGCAACGCATGGGCTCCACGAACGTTAGCCACGAGCCGACCTACGGAAATAGCTATGACCCTACGTCAGTTATGTTAGTTCCATCTGCCATGCTACGTAGTCTCTTAGAAAGTAATTACGAATAACCACAGACAAAACACCAACAACCAGTAGCTTTCGTCCAAGATTTAGGCTTAGCTTCCATAACGAGGGGAGAGGCATGATCAGGATAATTGTATCGATGATCACGCTAGATATAGCACTTCCGAGCCACCACTCGTAGTAGTCTAGACATGTGCCATGTACTCTTGGGTCCCAAGCCCTGCTGATAGGTTTGCATTGCCAGATCGCAGAAAGCACAGCGAACAGAATCCAAGAAACGACCAGTGCACCGACGGCCCAAAGGGAATACGCAAAGCGTTGGCTAACGCGGAATATCCGAGCGTAGAAAAAGAGTGCCGAGAGTTTGGGAAGTGATATACCAACATCATAAAGGAAGTAATTGGCATAGAGAATCTTGAGACCCGCCATGAGATGGGAAGGAGGTAGGTCTTTTGCATGCTTTCCGAGGCCAATTGACGTCCAATAGATCGTCAATACACACTGCGCAATTGCAAGTAGCTATCCATAGTTAGAACACACGTACGTCCATACTCATATTAAATATTACATACCAGCGCAGCCAGTGCCAGCCAGTCATCCCACCACAGTCTTGATTTGGTGATGATTCGAGACCAAAATCTAATGCCGACAGCGAGAACAGACAGAGCCATGAAGACACCTGCAAGTCTCACTGCACCGGGTGCCCGATCTCCCGGATAAGACATAGTCAACCAGACAATCTGAGACCAGAAAACGAATTATGTACTGAATAAAAGGCTTGATGGAACCAGACGAGTCTTCTGGTTAACTGAACTTTCAATCGCCGCCCACCCAGGAGGATATAGATACATATGACAAGGCGTACATCACGTGGCTTGCTGTGCCATACAGTTCAAACATGATTGACGCAACACACCAGGGACGGAGTCCGAAATTTAACAATGCGTTTGGCTTCTGCATACCAGTCTTCTGGCTAGCCCCAACCCTCTATTTATCTCACCAATTTGTCCTAGCTGAATGTTGCATTTATAGCACTCACGGTCCGATTTCAATCAGTCGTGGGATCTCCTCCTTGGTGTGGCACAGGACTCGATCAACATGAACCTAAACCATGTTGAAACGGGGTCCGAAATTTGTCAAGGGCATTTATTGTGCTGCATGCACCTCTAAGCAGGCAAGCATGATGAAACTATTGATTAAACTTATCCAATCTTTGCATACATTAGGCAACACGGGTAGAATCCAATTGGTACCGTTTAGTTGGGATTTGTACACCAGCTACCCACGTACCCCAGAGCTTTGCATCTTCAGCGCCTAACCCACTTTATATATTGCGGCACAGCAAGAGCACACGGACAGTCGTCTTCTTTCGACTACGCGAGGACAGGTGGCACCATAGAAAGCCTTTCTGCGCAAATGATCGGACGTTCCTATCAAGTGGCTATATGTATTGATATGTAATAGCATGACGGCCGAGTTTACTACAAAGGATGATCGCATATTCATGACGCTAGTCAAGATACACTCGTGTTTGAATCTACACGCCTGCCTTGCGACTATCCTGGTACGAGTCAGCTTGGAAAACCTATCGTGATTCTACCCAGAGATAAGCTGGCACGACAAGTGTTGACGACTACATGCAAATACTAAAGTTCACACCGTCTATAGATGTCAGGAAAAGGCAAAGGGTTGGTGTACATTAGTGACATGAAAGCTAGAGAATTACCTCTGATCAATTCAAGGAAGAGTGCCTGACTAGATCTACCTTCAATGAACTTGTTTGTACTTAGTCTTCCCAATCTGTAACTAAATTTCTCGCGCTCATCACAACCTCACGGTCAATGATAAGCCATTGTCAATACAAACGGCCTGTCCCGTGATGTAGCTTGCCGCAGGGCTACAAAGAAACACAACAGTGTCCGCGACCTCATCTAGGGCCGCCATTCGACCAGCAGGCGCCATCTTCTTGACCAAACCGTCCAGTTGCGGGTTCCTCGCTCGCTCCGCCTGCGTCATCGCACTCTCCACCCAAGAAGGACAGACCATGTTGACTCGAATGCCTATCCGACCGGTCTCGAGTGCTGAATAATACATAAGCAAGCGTGTTCACTTGTGACATTCAAGCGGTCTCGACTTACCAGCGGTTCTAGTGACCGCATTCACTCCATGCTTAGAAGCAGTGTACGGAATCCTGCCCGGAAGCGGGCCTAAGGAATTCATAGACCCGACATTCACGATAGAGCCTCGTCCAATATCTCTTGAACCATTGCGGCCTTTGTATGTACGTGGCTCTTGTGTTTCCATAACTTTCAGAATGGCTCTATTACATATGAGTGTTCCCTTCAGGTTGACGTCTAGCACTCTGTCAAACTCCTCGAGAGATGCATTCGATATTAGAGAAAAGGACTCGGACCCAATCTAGACTGGTGAGCACATACGTAGCCTACGTTTCATTCACAGGGGAACGTACCCCGGCACTATGAACGAAATAATCGATCTTTCCATGTTCTTGCAGTGCGACGTCGATCATCTTCTCGACACTTTCAACATCCGTGATCTCAACATGAACTGCAACAGCAGAATAGTTTGGGTTGGTCGCAAACTGCTTGCTTGCTTCAGCGGCTTCATGAGCACCGGCTTCATTACGGTCAGCGAAGACCACTCGAAGGGCACCTGATTCCGCAAACGAGAATGCAGAGTCCTTTCCTATGCCACTTGAGGCCTAAGATGGGCTTAGCATTAATACGACAGATATTTTATGCTGACTTACACCAGTGACAAGCGCAACGCCTTCAGTTTTCCTCGAAGCCATACTATATTATGAAATGTGTTTGTAGCAGAGAAACCGAGTGGAAAAACACTTTGTGAAAACTGGAGGGAACTTGAGGACCCCGATGAGCTGAATGAACAATGTTCGAGTGCGGCGCAGCAGTAACGACAAGGGTAGCCTGCAAAAAACTGCCCCAAAATTGATGCATGCTTGTCCCGTGGAACAAGAACATCTGTTCACAAAAATATAGGTTCCTTTTGCCGGAGCTTAGATACACAGTTGCCTCGCCACTGTAGAGCATCCGAGGGGCCGTAAGCCCTTGCTAAGGCTTACGCATATACTGTAAGGCTTGCGTTAATTAGTCCAAGGCTCCCGTGGAGCCATAGCCCCTTGTTATCGCCGGCTGCTTTCGCATCAAGCTGATTAAAGTTTCGCATTCGGCCGAAACTATCAAGCTTTCATACGTGATCTCTCAGTCAATGCTGCCATTCACCTGTTTGATCGAGATTCTGTGATTCTCCTCAACTCCAGACGTCATCGTATAATCCGGTAGGAAGGAAAACTCTCGGGGGAATTCGGTGATTTTAAGAGTTTCCCGGATCGGTGTCGGATGTCGAAAGGTGAAGATGTGCGGAAGAGGAACCCGAACGGAAAGTTGGACAAGGTTTTCAGGGATAACCGTCAGTCTGTATGAGAGACTTATTGGTGTGGGTCACCATCTACAGCTGATCGCCCCTACCTCTACACAGTACGACAGACTTAAATGCCGCACAGGAAGATAGCGAATCTTCGACCGAAAGCATCATGTACCCACGAACTAAGAAATAACCCAACAAGCTTACTATGCAGTTCTGAAAGCTCTCAAATCTATAGCTCTACCTGAGGAAGAGCTATACTTGATTCTTTATCTTTCAACTCAACGAGCTTTACTATGCTGTATGCTACTTACTATCAATATTTCAACGAGAAGCGATGGCGGCAATAAAGTGGCAAACGGTAAGCTCGCCATAAAAGCTGATTTAGAACCCGAATTTGCACCCGAAGGAGTCTTACATCAAAAGTCGAATTCTCACGTTTGAAGCCTGTTGGGCGCATCCTCAAATCCGGGTAAATCCGCCCGGCTAGATCCGCCCAGTTCACGTACAGCCGCCGCTCGGCATTCTAACGTTAAACGCGTATCCTTGTGGCGTCAAGAGTACTTTTCTATACCCGTTCTGTTATTGTGATCCTTGAAGGGGAGAATTGTGGGCTGCGCCAGAAGCCGAGCCTGCGGAGAGGGGACTGTGCTGCAAGATAAGCCCCTGTTCCGACCGGCAGGCCTGCCCTCATCGGATCCAGCCTCCTCTTGGTAAGCGGGAAACCAACCAAGACGCGATTCTCTCTGGGCCGCACTCATAAGGTGGTAGCTACAAGTGGTTATTTCGAACCTAAGTTAAGCGCACCCAGCGTATTCGATGCACCAAACAGCATTGTTGCGTCATTTTTCACCCAAGCATACAGCGGCTCCTGTACACCTTAATTCTCTCTAGGCCCTTCTCATGATCCGAAAGTGACGTGAAGAAGTGTCATTTCAGCGATCGTTTAGAAATGGCTCGGACTTAATCTTCGTCTCAGACATTTTCTCGGCCAACCTTCTCAATTACATAGCTATTGCGTACTTTCCGAGAAGCCAGCGCTATTTATCTATTGGAGGTATTAAAGCAGAGATGTTCTTACTGCGTGTTTTGCGATTCCCTCGTGTAAGTAATTTCTTACCTTATTATAATCCTTTTACGTCTGTATTTTTTGCTATTTTAATTAGACATGTTTTAGAACACTTGATGTTATTTTTATAATAGTTATTGGTCTATACAACAGCGTTCACCCCTTTCTCGTATACTTCTTAGTCCTCTGTTGTATCGTCAATTTCTCTTTTTCTTTCTTGTCGGCTTTTACAAGACTCTCATTATCCGAGGCCTGAGCTTTGGCATCGTCTTTTGACTCAGGCGCGTCGTATATGTTCTTCGTGATAGGCTCGTCTGTTTGTCCGGCCACGGAATCGTAGACAGGGTTACTCGTCGTTTCTTGGAAAGCTTGTGAAGATGTTGATTGTGAAGTGGGAGCATCTGCCTTTGGAATAAGACCGCCGTTCAGTCTCCATGCTCCAGGAGATGACAGTGCGTACATCGTCGGTATCGAGAGTCGTGAGGGGAAATACATATAAACATTAGCCGCACAGATATTGCACTCGAAGATGTGGAAGTAAGCACATTTAGGATGGAAACTACGGGAACTTGGGGTTCAAGCGTCTTAAATTATAATTCTCATCGGGTAGTTCTATGCGAAGCGCTAAGCGACTCGGGTTGCCTTATCCGTCGAGTGTTGGTCTTGCGTTGCCGATGTAATTAGCTTCTGCTAAAATTAATGACACGCCTGTAGTCGTATCATCCTTCAGATACACTTGCTTTAGAAGATAGGCACGTAGGAGCTATTATATAGTAAGAAACATCTACACAAGGCTAGCGCAAAGCTAAGAGGATTAAATCAGTCCTGAAAAGCATCATAGTCATTGCTAACATACATGTTGCGAGTAGATATGTAATGCTGAGTTGTAGATT
The DNA here is from genome assembly GCA_010093585.1 of Melanomma pulvis-pyrius CBS 109.77. Taxonomy (NCBI): domain Eukaryota; kingdom Fungi; phylum Ascomycota; class Dothideomycetes; order Pleosporales; family Melanommataceae; genus Melanomma; species Melanomma pulvis-pyrius. Next base: position 94,149 of record MU001826.1, read on the forward strand.
ATGAATCCTTTCCGTAAGAACGAGATATGTTGCCATTATCCCAAGTGCACATCGATGCTCTCTGTCTTAGATTCATTCCAAAATCGTTCAAATACCCGACCAAGTGCTTTGCGATAGGCTACTCCATGCTCCCACTCAATCCAAAGGACATTGCAGACCCCATACATCTTGTCTTTACCAACTCTGCACATCTCATCAGCTCGCCAGCAATTTTCCGGACAACCGCGATGCAAAGCTTGACTCTCGGCCATGAAACTACCTGTCCACATCGTCCATGGTGTCTCCATTCTACCAATCCATACCAGCTCAATCTTCTGTCCTATTGGCTGCGCCTCCGTTGCTGTACACTCTAATAAACCTACGACATTACCATCGTCATCCTCTATGTATGGCTCCCTTCTCGGGCTGATACCTTCTACCGATTGCCCCACGCGGAGAGAGAGACGGGTTGTCTGGAAGAAAAGTACCGTACTCCAGCCTTCTTGGATTGGCGTCTGGGGCTGCGAAACGAGTGGTAAATCTGAACCAGCTTTCGAGCCCCTTCGTGCTGATCTAGCAACTTCGTAATACGTGTTCTGTATTTGAGCTCGAGCGCCTGTTGCTGTAATGATCTTATACCAATTAATGGAGGGATGTATCGTCACCGGAATCTCGGCTCCTGGGCCTTTGTCCCCGTACGGGCGTCTCCAATAAAATGTGTCAATGCCTCCGTTCCAAGCTACCCACGACCAGCTGGGAAATGGCAATCTCCTACCGTGTCCATCTGTCCTGCGAGTCGCAAATCCGCGTGTCATCCAAAGTAGCGCTCCGTCAAAGATCATCTCCGGTAGGCCAAATAGTATCCCACCCAGCATGGACCGGCCCATAGCTGTGATGATCGCTGAGAAAGCGAAGAAAGCGTCTCCTTGATACGTCAAGTCTCGCGAACTGTACTCCATGACCATCTCGGCGTATGCATCAGTGTTAGCCTTTTCCGACACCAAGGAACGCTTTTCGAGATCTTCTGAGAGGATATAAGGAGGAACCTTTGCTCCATGTTCCTGCTGATTTAGCTTTCTGCATACCCACGATACGGTGTGATGATGGAACGCAAGGATCCTAGGAGATAGAGTCCACTCCTGGAAGATCCAACCCCGAGTGTGGTATTGTGCGTCTTGGCGATTTAGTGAGCGGGTCGGCTCGAGAGAGACCATGCGGCATGTTGGGTCGAAGTCGAACTTGGTAAAAGGGCGAGATCGAATACGATTGATACCAGGCAGTCCATACTTGTCATTTTCGCCCTCGCACGCTGCAATAGTGATGTGCGCGTTTGCGTAGATGGCAGCCATGGCTTTGAGCTGAGCGGGCTTAGTGACGGGGTCGTCCTGGATAATGCAGAATCTATCGCACCAGAGATATCGTATGTTCATCTCCTTCGTGAGAAACATGCTATCTTTGATGGTTTCGGGTATACGAGACTGTATGCTCGGCTGTACGAACGCGCCTCTTTGCCGAAGTTCAATGTGGTTATTGAGCTTTGTCTGGAACGGCTCAAGACCGCCCGGCGTAGGCTTTCCCCAAACGTAGCTTAGCGCCGAGTAGCGGCTTGAGCCTGGTTTCTGTACGAGACACTGCTCCTCCACATCAATAAGAAGAAGGTCAGATGCGAAGTCGATCCTACGCCAAGGGTCTAGGATGGAATGGCAAATTTCAGAATGCTCTTCGTCACAGACTCCAATCCATTCCCGGAGCAGCTTCAAGTCAATCAAATCATCATTGATGGAGTTCTTGGTTTGTACCAAGTTGACAGAATGCCTCTTGAAAGTGAGGTACCATGTTCGCGAGGATTCTGCAAATTGCAACTGGACTTTGTCGGTGTCCTGGAACGTAAAGCCGTCTTCGACATCTAACTCGAGTCGATCGACGATCAGCTGACAGGTTGTGCAATTATCGTTATTTTTGAAGTCTCCGTATATGCCAATCTCTTCTTTCTGTTCGCGCTCACTAACAGGCCTTTGCGCGCTCGTAGCCAGCCGGGAACACGTGAGGCATGAAGTTCTTGCGGGCTGAGGAGGTCTCCGAAATGGTTCTGGCCGGGATACATTGCTCGCGTTACTTGCGGACCCCGTACCGTATGCTGCCATATTATTAAATCACATGCAGGCTTTATCGCAACATTTCGCGTTGGTCTGTTGAGAAGGCTGGGGGGCTGAGGTGGGGTTACGCACTTCCTTGCACCACCCCTGTCCAGGTTCGCTTGCGGATAGGCAGAGAGACGTCAGTGTCGTCTCAGCCTTGCTACGCCTTTTCTTGAGTAACAATTCAAGCATAATTCAAATCCTGTTCGAGCTGCAGCCTCATTTTGGCGAATCGTTCACATCCTGGGATTAGGTGATGTCGATTTTCAAGTTATCTGTAAAATCAAATCAGGCTTAAACGCGGAAAAGGATACCAGGTACTTGCCATAATACTCATATAGCTAGGAGTTGAAGAGCATATTTGCATCAAGTGTGAATGAACTACTAGGCTGGCTGAGGCCTCATTTCACTACACACAGCATTTCTTTTGAAGAATTTTAGCTAAAAGGTTAACGGATATCCTTCTTGTTTTGTCAACGTCTATACGAAATTGGAGCTATGCGTCTAGACGATTGAATACGAGAGTGGCTTGCTGCGGACATAGCGACTCAGCCACGTTCTTGGCGTATCGCGGAACGTGTTCGATCAGGTTGATCCGCTATCGCCGACGTGTATCAGGCTGAAGAGCAGAATAAGTTTCCAAAATATCTCTGCGTCCAGTTCTTATGACAGACTTAACATGAAGAGGTACCCAGCGGCCGTGTTCAATATCTGGAGAAACTACGAATCATACCGACCACTACCCCGCAAACGACCCTACTAGGTACTCCAAACAAACAGGTCGGGATCATCAAAATGTCTAAAAAGCTATACGCCTACCTTCCGGACGGTCATGAGAAACTGAAGATAGGGCCGCCTGGGAGGGATTTGTATCATATAAGAGTAATCGGTTCATTTGACTACGCTCCGTTACCTGGTCCAGGATACATTCGTCTCCTCCACCTTGCGCCAGGAAACTCTAAGAAGCCCTCAGAATTGAGAGGCTCTCTCAAAGTCTACAAACTTGGCCATGAATGCGAATATGAGGCTATTTCATACGCTTGGGGTGACTATCCCGAGTTTGACCAGACGCTTTTCCTGGACAATCAAATTTTGAGAATCAGCCGTAACCTCTATGCTGCACTCATGGCGTACAGCTATTCTGATCGCACAAGAATTCTCTGGGCCGATGCCATTTGTATCAATCAAACTGACAAGATTGAAAAGTCCCAACAAGTCTCCATTATGGCTGATATCTACAGCAAGGCTAAAACAGTACAAGCCTGGCTTGCGCCAGCCTCAAAATTTACTATGGATGCAATGAATTTCATGGCTGAACTAGCATTGAGAGCAGAGTCTTTTGGAGTCAGTGCTGAAGTTGATCAGCCTCGAATAATTTCAAACCTTCCTTCCATTACTATCAGCGACGAAGACGCAAAGATTCTCATCCATGATGCGATCGAAGCTCACGTGGACTACCTCATTTCTCGATCGTGGTTCAACAGAGTCTGGATTGTCCAAGAAGTCACCCTGGCTGCGGAACTCGTCGTATCTTCTGGGCTTCTTACTATGAACTGGACTGCTTTTGCCCAAGCACTGGAGACACTTCGCGGAGCATGGAGACAAGTAATACATGGAGAAGAGAGATCAAGGTTAGAATATCTCAAGACCGCTTGGGAGCTCGTACGGCAACGTGACGTTTTTCGAATGGTTGATCGACATGGGGACAGGAACCATCATCTTATGACATACGTTCTTGGAAAGTACATGAGCAATCGCGGGTGTTCTGATGACCGCGACAGGGTCTACGCAACTCTGGCCATGATCAAATCTCCGTATACCATGGTGCCGGACTATGATCGAACTGTGGCCGAAGCTTATACCGATTTCACTAGAAGGTATTCGCCTCTCGAACACCTCTTTTGGGCAGGACTTTGCCGCAGACAACAAAGGCCGAACGCGAAAAGTTTGAACACGAATAACGAGGACGATCGATGGCCACCTATTGATCTCGCCGATCGAGACTATCTGCCTTCTTGGGTACCGGAGTTCCGCCCGGCATTAGCTTCTGACTGGGGTTGGCCACTGAATGGAACGTACCATGCCGCTCGAAAAGCTCCTTTCTATTTCCATGAAATGGAAATCCCCAATACCATGGGCGTCACGGGCACAATCTTCGACATCATCGCTACCACCACCCATGTATACGAAGGAAAGAAGAGTCCATATTGCATGTATGACCCGGACTTCTTCTTTTCCCTCATCGATCAACTCCAAAATGTGCCTTGCATTTCCCCCAAATCTGGCATTCAGCCTTCTTCAGAGCCACTCTGGATTATTTTGGCAAAAACCTTGACGGGCGGAGTTAGTGACTGTGATGGAGCTGAGTTCCTCATCGCGCAGTATCCTAGATTCGAGAGCCTAGATTGCCTGGGCAAAGGCAGTTTGCATTGGCTGATCGCAATCTGGGTATGCTTTTCAGTACACTGCTTCAGCCCGACCGGAGAGGTATTCCAACATATGCTCCTCAGGAAGTTAGGAGCGAAGTCTCGCCCTTTCAGTGCAAACGGCAAAATCGCGATGGGGTTCCTTAATTACTTGGCAAATATTCTTGTTCTTAACGTTTTATTCGTGACTACAGAGGGATACATAGGGCTTGCTCCAAAGTACATTCGAGGTGGTGATCTGGTTGCGATTTTCAATGGCTGCAATACGCCATACGTGGTTAGGCCGACAGGGAAGGTCAAATACAAAGAGGAAATATTAGAGGGGGCACTTCAAGTTGTTGGGCCGTGCTATCTTCACGGCGTCATGAAAGGGGAGATCTTCACGGACCGGAACTCGCCCCGGTTCTCGAGGCTGAAATGGACGAGGCTTGATGGAGATGAGGCCGATTCTCTACAAGGGTGGATGATGCTGGTTTGAATAATAGAAACCGTTGGACTGCTTTGTAGAATCACTTGTAGTGGCATAGTACAAGGGTAGGGGAGTTGAGCTGACAGAGCTGTGTTAATATAGATATGTTTGCGAACTAAACTCATTACCCATGAAATCTTTTTTGCATATGAAGTCGAAGTCGGTCAACTTTGATCTGACATCACAGGTCCACTTGAAATCCATGTGATGATTAACACGTTTCTCCCAGAACTTCTAACTATTAGACTGTATTCATATCAGGCCTGATATGAATAAAAAAGGTCTGTGCGCAGCAAATTTTTGGCTTTTTTGGGGTTCCGAACAAGCCGCTAGCAGGCCGCCCCAGGTTCTGGGGCGCGCCAAGAATCACGTGCTACATTAAAAACACCTAATATAAATAAAAGCAGCCTGTGCGAAACTAGTCTTAGCATCTCTCTGCGTGCTGCTCTAGGTTCTAGAGCGCGCTAAGAATAACGTACTATACTAAAAACACCTAATTGTTATCGGCCTATATCTTTCTCTATACTTCTCTAAACCCTACAGGCTTTGCGCGTAGTAGCGCAGAGTTAGAGGTCCTTAGTTCGCAGAAGAACAGAAGGTGTAATAAGGTACTAGTAACAAGGGGTTAATAGTAGGCTTCTGTAGATTAGATACGTTCTTGCAGAAAGAGCACGTAATTCTTAGAGTAAAGCAGTAACTAACTTAAAGAGTAACAACAAGTTTAATTTAAATAAAGAGATCTAAGCACTAACTTGCTATAAAAATATAACTACAAAGAAAGAAAATACAAAGAGAATTCTATCTAGCTTATATATCTATTCTTCTAGTTATGCTCTGTCTACTCTATAACAGAGTACACAGAGCACCCGCTCTATTACTCTATTAACAAAGCAACAGAGCACCTGCTAATTTGCTTAGTGTTTTCTACCTGCTCTTTATTAGCTTCTTGTTCTCTATTCTATTATTATGTTATGTAACCTGTGTAACTCTACGTTGTTCTAAGTCTAAGCCTTGCTTGTTGTCTTATTTTTAACTAGAGTATTACTTCTCTATTACTGCGTAACACTACCTTTTCTTTTACTTTCTTTTGTTCTTAAAAGTATTATTAGAGGATTATTAATAGGTCTACCTAGCGCTAGAACCTTCTACTATTAGTAAGTAATTTCTACCTTGCTTTTTTTAGTATTCTAGGTTGTTCTAGCCTAAGATAGAGTATAAAAGTGCGTTCTCTATTGTTACTAGCCTAAAAACCTTCTATTCTTCTGCTTCCTTTCTAATAAGATGCCTTTAGCTTCTGCTAGGCCTGCTACTGCTTGTTGTTATTATTTAGCTTAATATCTAATTTGCTGTAGTACTCTAATGCCTTCTTATTGTTCTTGTTTTAACTATTAATCTTATAGTTGCAACTGCTACACTAACCTACGTTCTAGTTTCTATAAAGAGTGTCTCTATTGCAACGCAACTTGTAGTCTAGTTGTAACTAACGCTTTGCTAAATAAGATAGCAACCTAACGCCTAGCGCTTAAAAGAGAGATTGCTGCTGTAGACAACTGTCTTGCAACCAACTTTGCAAAGCAGCTCTAATTGCAGAAATAGCTTAGGCTACTTTCTAAGCAAGAAAAGAAGGTTTTTAACTAGAAGCTAGCTTCTATTGTTAAGCTAGAAGCGCTTAAGGTTTCTAAAAGCTCTAGGGTTGCAGCGCTGCAACCTAATAGTGCTTTTAACTAGACGTTTCTAGAGTTGCCTTTAACCTAGAACCTTTCTGCTCTAAATGTTTCTAATAGAACTAGTCTATTAGTTGCTAGCACTAGTTTAACCTTAAATGCTTAAGTAGTTCCTACGTGTTTTAATTAGTAGGCTATTCTAACTATTTAACTAAGTACTTCTACTAACTTCTAAACCTTTGTAGTTTTTAGATTTCTTCTACCTTAAACTCTTCTTTAGGTTCTAGCTTAATATTCTTAGCTAGAGAAATGTTGTTTAGAGCTAGTTTAAGTAGTGCTTTGTAGAATACTAGGTATATACGCATGCTTTTAGGTAGCTTTAGCTTGTAGTTAACTTTTCCTCTTTTCTCTAGAATTTTAAAAGGTTCTATTCTTAAGTAGTTAAGCTTGTTTGCTAGTTTCTTTGTATATATGTTTTTTTGTAAAAGGAAAACTTTATCTTCTTTTTTAAAAGTTAGTTTTTTAATTCTTTGTTTATTTGCTTGTTTTACTATAATTTTGTTGCGTTAAGCAATGTTCTAACTTAAGTATTTGTGTATTTGTTGCAATTTGTTAGCTTTTGCCCTTGCATCT
>MU001827.1:0-101448 GCA_010093585.1 Melanomma pulvis-pyrius CBS 109.77
CACTCCCCCCGCCCGCCATGCTCGAATACCGCACGCAGGGCTACAACGGCTACAGCGTCAAGTACTCGCCCTTCTTCGACTCGCGCATCGCCGTCGCCGCGTCGGCCAACTTTGGCCTCGTGGGCAATGGGCGCGTGTACGTCCTGGGCCTGACGCCCGGCGGCATCGTGGCCGACAAGTTCTTTGACACGCAGGACTCGCTCTTCGACGTGGCCTGGTCCGAGTCGCACGAGAACCAGCTGCTCACCGCCGGCGGCGACGGCTCCGTCAAGCTCTTCGACATCAGCCTCTCCGAGTTCCCCGTGCAGTCGTGGCAGGAGCACGCGCGCGAGGTCTTCGCCGTGCACTGGAACCTCGTCGCTAAGGACACGTTCCTGTCCAGCAGCTGGGACGGCACCATCAAGATCTGGAACCCCACGGCCAGCGCCAGTCTGGCCACGCTGCCCACCCACTCGTGCACCTACTCGGCCGCCTTCAGCCCCCACAGCCCCAGCATCCTCAGCAGCGTGAGCTCCGACTCGCACCTGCGCATCTTCGACCTCCGCACCCCCGCGTCCGCCTCCAACCACCTCACCCTCAACATGCCCATCCACACCCCGCCGAAGCCCCGCATGGGCGCCGCAGCCTCGGTCGGCGTGCCCCCCTCCGAGGCCCTCACCCACGACTGGAACAAGTACCGCGACACCATCCTCGCCACCGCCGGCGTCGACCGCCTCATTCGCACCTTCGATATCCGCGCCCCCAACGCCGGGCCCATCGCCGTGCTGCCCGGCCACGAGTATGCCGTGCGACGCGTCACGTGGTCTCCGCATCTCTCCGACATCCTGCTCAGCGCGAGCTACGACATGACATGTCGGGTGTGGACGGATGGGAGTGCCATGGGCGTTGGCGGGCTCAAGCAGGAGAACATGGTGCAGCAGGACCCCATGGTGTTTGGCGGTGGCCGCGAGATGGGGCGAATGGGCCGGCACACCGAGTTCGCGACCGGTGTTGATTGGTGTCTTTTCGGCGCCGAGGGCTGGTGTGCGAGCACGGGATGGGATGAGAGAGTCTTGGTGTGGGACTGCCGGGCCATCATGCAATGAAGTGGGATGAACGAAGTAGGCACTGAACAGCAGCGTTTGCATGCACATATTTACAGCTTCAAAGGCTATAGAGCGTTTTTAACTCGAGATCGAGATCTAACCATCTTATGAATAGAACATCTAATGACGGTTCAAAGGTTGAGTGCAAGACTACGTGGAGATTGTGTGAATGTTAAACCCCAGGCTACCGAAAATATAGTTAGCGCAGACCCGCCAACTCTATCCATCAAAATTAGAACCGCCATCATTTACTGTACTCTTGCACATCGTCGGCCGCCGCACTTACAGAGCGGCGTCACGGCGCTCCAACTCCCGAGAGCTCGACAGCCACTTCGTATCTCGCATTAGAAGGCTTCCGCGGCCGATTGGTCCCCTTGAATAGATATCACCCCCTCAAGTATAGTATTTCTCCCAGTGTCTCTACGCTTCCTCTCTGTTTCAATCATCTCCAAAGTCGGAACGATAGCTGTTGTCGGTCTCCAACGTCTACTTCGTACGTGGCTATCTACTCGAATCTCCCTAATCTAAGGACTCGACCAACGACAACACCACCCAGTCCCAAATCTCATCCCTTCCCTCACATCCCCAGGACGGCTCGCTCCACAACACGCACTTTTAGATGGCCCTCCCCTTCCTCCTCGCCAAACTCTCCCTCCTCCCGCGCGTCTTCCAGCCCACCTATGATGCCCTCTTCTCCACACTCCCCTTCTGGCAACGCTGGCGCCTACTCCTCCTTCAGCCCATCAACATCCTAGTCTCCATCCTCCTCTCTCCCTCTTGGCTCTTCAACAACCGATACAGCGTTCTCTACATCCCCACCCGCTCGGGGCGAAAGCGGTGTCTGATCTACCAACCCCCTGGATCCAGCAGCCGCCTCCTAGACGAAAGACAAGGAGAGGGGAATAAATTGAAGCCCCTTCACATCAACATCCACGGCGGGGGTTTCATCGGCGGGATTGCTGAGCAAGATTCACGGTGGTGCTCCTACCTCTCTAATCGAACCGACGCTGTCGTCGTGTCCTTGACATATCGCATTGCGCCGCGGCACACGTTCCCCGCTGCGCATGAGGATGTTGACGATCTCGTCGAGTGGGTGCTGGACCATGCTATGGATGTATTCGGTGCTGATAAGAATCTCATGACACTTGGTGGTGCGTCCGCCGGCGGGAATCTAGCGCTGAGTGCGGCGATTGGGCTCTATCGAAAGAATAAGTACACGGAGACCAGGGGAGTGAATGTAGGTGGGAGTGGGATGAAGACGGAAAGAGTCGAAGCCAAAGCCTTCCTCGGCTTCTGCGTGCCCCTCGACTTCCGCATCAAACCAGAAGAAAAGCCCAAACCCCCCCATTTCCCAACACGCGACCCCACCGCGTTCCTCCTCCCACTGTTCGATGCGTATGCCGGGCTCTCGCGAGCTGAAAACTTGGCCAATCCGAGGTTAAATCTTATCGTGGCGGACAAGGCGACGCTACCGGGGGAGGTCTTGTTCGTGGTGGCTGGGATCGACATCTTACTACACGAGCAATTGACGTTTGTACAGCGAGTGGAGGCGGAGTTGGAGAGAGAGGGAAACACAGGGCAGCGGATTGAGGCATTAGTTGTGGAAAAGGGGTTCCATGGGTGGCTGGAATGTAAGTTCCCATCTTCTCTTGCTATACTTGTATGGGAAAACCGATGATTTACTCCTATGTGTTTCGGCACTGCTACGTTGAATTGATCGTATATGAAACTTGTTCATAGTCCATTTGTTAATGTGTCACACAGTGCCTTCATACATTTTAGAGGAAGAGAGGATGCGGGCGTTTGATGCGGCAGTGGATTTCATTAGGAATCTTCACGGGCGGTACGGATGGGAATATGATGATAACTCACGTTGAGTCAGTAATTCAGTCATTTGGAAGTGTGAGGAGGTATAAAGGAGTTCTGTGCTGACTATGACTTCTGCGTTAAGATACATTTCCCCCATCTTCATTGAACATAGTCCGTTCTTCAAATGGAAAACTCGTTTCGATGACATTAGTACTATAATCATCATCTCTTGCGTGCTAAACATTACGCGGCCCTTCTTTAAAAACACCCTGCTGTCTACGTAGACATCATTCGAACAAAAGAAAGGAATAAAGGCATTTCACAATCTGGATGGATGTTGAGAAATTGCCATTTATCTGGAGATATCTCGAACCTATCTATTTTGACGGTCATTCTGGGGTCTTATCCCTCATATCTCTTCCTAAGAGCTAGAGTGACCATTAGAGTAATTGTAATCAGTTCCCTATGCCATCTAAACCGCCGTCTTCATCCCTTCTATCATGCCGTCGTCAATTCGCCTAGTATCACACCTGAGAGACTGTGTGGTACCATCCCAACCAGTCGCTAGTTCTACCAAACTCATGGCCCTGCCATTCAACGTATCAACCGTCGTGCGTATGCAAGACGAATTGCAGTCGACACATTGGTACCACACGCAATATCCTCCGCGATGTTGATGGTAGGACCGCATCTGACCAGTCTTGATGTCGGTGAGGCACCGGCCACTTGAAAACATAGTAGCGAGGGACCAGCATGCACCACCATAGTCTTTCTCTTTGCAGATCAGAATGTCACCCGTGAATGCTGCAGCACTGTTTGCACGTTTGTGAGAGACATTCCAGTCCGCTGTTGTCAGGGTGTTGGAGTCTATTGTAATAAATGCTGGGGCAGTATCTTTACTATTGACATTGTCTTAGATAGCAGCGAATTGATCGGCTCCCCAGCACTTGCCGGTTGCAAACAGCCCGTCGTATGGGAACAGTGTACGGCGGTCTTCGTCATGCTCAAAAGAATATATGTTGAGAAGCGATGTGGCTGGACCCCCGCCGTCTTCGCACTCATCGTGAGGCCAGTATTGGCAAACGGTACCTTTGGGTTGGAACAGTGACTTTGCCTTCATGTACACGCCATTGAAGCGGACACAGGAGCCTTCTGTACCCATTATGAAATTCTTGCAGCTGCCTTTGTGGTCATGTTCTGAACATAGGGAGATGGACCCAGGGGTAACGTCCTTCGTCATTCTTGCTGTATCGAGAGGGTACCCGCGCGGTGCACGAACCTCGCCATCGTCGACCTGATGCTGATACCATTCGGCAGGTGGGAAACACCTTCCGCTGGTAAGCATACTATCCAATGGAGATAGTGTCGGGCGTAGTTCCTCGTGGTCATCGGAGTAGATCTTGATTAAAGTGGTAGCACCGCCGCTCTCGCAGTCATCGTGGGACCAGTATGCACAGACGGCACCTGCGGCCTGCATGATGGACTTTGCCTTCTTGGACATACCATCGAAATTGACGCACTTATTCAGGGAAAAGGCCGCGCAATCACCCCTGTATTCATGCTCCGAGCATAGGTAGACCAAGCCTGGAAAAGTCATTTCGAATGATGTCTTCGCTGCGTTGAGGAGAGAGGATATATCTGAGATCGCACCAGCTCGAACACCATTGCGTGTGGCGAGGATGGAGGAGACTTGTGAGGTTGCATCGGTAAGACTCTCGCGCTTCGAGAACGCCTCGACCTTGGCGTCGGCGGAAACAGGAAAGGCCGGAGGAGATGTCGGTGCAGCAGTGACCAAGGCTAGCAGGCCGGCGAGAAGTAGGACGAATTTCATTATGTGATGATTGTCTGTTTGCTGAGAGGTTGTTGGCTTGATCGGTAGGTTGCTGTGGTGGTGCAAGTGCGGTTGCCCAGTTGAGCAGGCGCTATGGGAAGCCAGAGCAGAAAGGATGAGGGCAAAAGGGAAGATGGGAGCGTGGACGTGGGCATGTGCCTAGCAGTCAGCGATGAAGAGCTGGTTGAGTCAGACAGTGAGGTGGAAATGTGGGCGAAGCGTGGAGAGGAAGAGAGAAATTATAACGAGGCGTAGCGGGTTTGTATATGAAGGGAGAAGGCACACCGTGCACCGTACAGGGCGGTTGCGGTGATTGGGTAGGTAAAGGTGACAAATAAAGAAAGTGACAAGGTGGAAGAGTGAGAGAACTGGAGCATTACAGCATCTTGCAGTTGGCTAGGAACCTTGGTTGCCGTCGTTGAGAATCACGCCGTCTCCCTGTCACATTTGCGGCTACATGGTGCAGTTCACGACCTCCGATAGGACCTACTCCGCCAGAGTCTTAGCCCTCTTGAGAACTCAAATAGCAGGTGCACTACTAAACCGATAATTTTGATGTCTGGCTTAAATTGGTTGTCTGTCTCACTGAATGTGAATTATGTGGGGGGACAGGGCCCGCGGGGTTATCAACGTGAAGCTTTGAAACGAGTAGCTACGGATCGAGGTCACGGCTGATGTTATACTGTCTGTATCCAAATCCATCCATCTCCACCCAGTGACCTAGGGCATCCAGTTCCGTCCACACCGTCGGGTAGTGTTCTTTGATCCACGTCTCAACCCTCGTCTGTCTATCAATATTTGCAGTTGCGTTGAACCAATTGCCCAAGCTGTAGAACGTCAGCGGGGGAAACTTATAACGTAGGAAAATTCACCCAATTTCACTCAAGACACCACCAGGGGGGGACTCACATGAACAGATCCGGCGTAAAGCCATACTCCTCCTCCACTGTCTCCAACATGGACACTGCCTCGTCATGCAGCTGGTTCCGAGCAATCGCACCCAGGTATGCCGTAAAAATCTGCTTGTCGATTTCGAGATCCATCTGCTTCAACCTCCGCCAGATCGGCTTTGCATGCTCATCTCCGAACGGCATTCCCTCGCACGATCGGAATGCAATTGCTATACTGTTGTATGTGGGACCCTCCTCCGAAGCCACAATCTCAGACCAGAATTCTAAAGCGCGTTTGTTGTTGCCCGTCGCAGCGTACGCTAACATCAGTGAGTTCCTGATCTTGGTATCCATTTCCACACCCAAGTCGAGTTTTAGCTGGTTGTGAGCGAGCTCGAGACTCTCTGCGTCTGCATTTCGCGCAAAGCCCGTGAAAGCTGCCGTGTATACATCTTTATTGGCAGACACCGATGGGTGGTCGTGGTTTCGCATGTGGAAGAATACGTGACAGGCCATATCCGATCGCCTACGTGCGAAAAACTCGTTCATGACACGAATACGGTCTCCGCGGGGAGTCTCGGGAAAGACCTGGCGTAGGATTTGGTAGGTGTCCCATGCATCGGCTGTGCTATTCTGACCGTCTAGTAAGAATTTGACGAGCTGTTCATAGATCATGGCACGTTGTGGCGGGGAATAGTGATGGACATGGACCTGGAGGACGTCCATGGCATCGATGGCCTCGCCCCTACGAAGATGTAGAATACAAAGCGCAGCTACTGTCTCTGGGGTAAGTTTTGCTTTTCGCTCGTGTAAGTCGTCAACAATAGCCATGATTTCTTCAAATTGTTGATACTTTGATTCACACAATGCCTGAATGAGCTGGTTGATGACTTCGATGCTTTTCTCGTCGCTAGTCAAATTCCCTTGAAGGCCAAAGTAAGCGGCCTTGGCTCCATCGACATCCTTTGTCGACAGTCGATACTGCATTTGCATGGTAAATGTCTTCTCGTTGGGAAGGATACCGCGTTTCTCCCCGAGCGTAATGTATCTTTCGGCAGAGTAGGGATCTCGCTTCGCCATGGAAAACTCTACGAGATCATTGATGGTGTCGATGTCAGGGTGTGTCTCTTGCTGTCCCGATTCGGCGTTCCGGCGGACCATGACATTCATCATTCGATCGACTTCGTCCACTCCCTTTCCAATCGCTGCCGACCAAATGAAGATGGCATCCCAGGCAGCCTTGTTGGGCGTGTTTTTCAGCAAAGAAGCTACAACCTGCTGCCCAAACGTAAGGTCTCCGCTCAGGGCACATGCTTTGAGGATAGCAGCGTAGGTACTAGCACGTGGTGACCTCTCCTTGTCGTTGGGTGCAATGACAGGCTGAGAATACCAGTACTTTGTCTGTTCCAGGTCTGGTTTCTGGGCAAAGAAAGTCACCAAAACGGATTGCATCTGGGAGGTGAAGGGCACCGATCGTTCGCGCATAAAATTGGCCGTCTTGAGCAGTTCTTCCTCATTATTCTCACGCGCAAAGCCCTTAAGCACATGCTCCCACGCCCAGCGCACCGTCTGTTTCTCCTCCTTGGCACCTCTGGGATCCAAAGGACCACTGAAGGCCTTTGCGGCAATATCTCTGGCTTCCAGACTGGAGCCGTGCAAAGAGAGCAGTTTTATGAACTGGGCCAGATCATGGGCATGGGCTGTCTGAAGATGCTCGGTTGTGCCCGTGACACCTTGCTCCTGCCGTTTTCCCAAATCCTCATGCAAGATTCTTCCAAAAGCTAGGTGCGGCTTTCCGCCTGTGCTGGGAGGCCGAGCCAGAGCCAGATTGGCGGTGCGGATTTGGGGCAGGGAAAGCCACGGCTGGCCATCCTCTCGCGGATGCTCTTGCAAGTATCTGTAGGCATTGTCGATTATGCCCACGTGGAAGTCCTCGAGGACAATGCCCTTCTGGGATAGGAAGACACTGAAGGCCGAAGCCACCTCGGACGGGGGCGGCGGCCGCGCGGCTAGGTCCTGCATCCGCACCAACTCCATCAACTTCTCGAGGCCGGGCGGAAGCTCGGCGTCCTTGACCTTGCGCTGCGGCTTGAGGAAGTTGAGGAAGGTGCGGCGCTGGGCGGGCAGGAGCGAGCGGCGTCCATGTTGCAGGGCAATGCGGGGCCGCGGGGCGCGGTGCAGACAGCCGCGATAAAGGAGCGGCGTGTTGGCGACGATGCTGCGGAAGACGACGCGGGTGAGGTGTGAGGGCATGGCGGAGGGGTGGCGGAGGGAGACGGGCGGAGGAGGAGCGCGGCGGAGGCGAGATTGGAAGTGCAATTGCAGCACGCGCGGGAAAGCTATGCGTCGGCGAGGGCGGCCATGGAGCGCAATGGGATGGACGATTTATCTACCAGAAGGGAGGGACGGGTGGCGAGGGTGTGCAGCCACGATGGGAGGGGGGACCATCTGGACGAAGTTGTGAATTTGCCGCCAAGCAAGCCGCTCTTTTCAGCACTTCCCTCCCATCTCCGCATGCCGCTCTACCACCACCACAACCACCACAACCACCCCTCCACAGCCCACGCCACAATGTCCGTCGCCCGGACACCCTTTTGCACGGCCAGGACGGTTGTGCGACAACACGCCCGGTGTTTTGCGTCCTCGGTCCGCCTCCACAGTGCGTCTTCTGTCCCTTTGGCTGCACATGCACAACTCGGATGCTGGTACTAAAAGTCCACTTCAGATGCAGGCACGCTCCTCGACACCCTGAAGGACTCAAAAGTCGCCAATGACGCCACGCAACGGCCCATCAAGCTGTCTGCATTCGCCAAACAGAGCTTCCCCGAGCAGAGGAAAATCAACCAGGACATGCTGGAGCAGGAGCACCGCGACAACTACTCGCGCCAGGTCTTCCGCAAGTGGCAGCCCGGCGACGTGTATGCGCCCAAGGACCTGTCGGGGCCGGAGCAGAAGAAGTGGAAGAACGCACGTCGGACCGCAGGCAGCGACGCTTTCGATACGTTAGGGATCAACCCCATCAACGAGTACAAGGTGCGCGCCCTCGTCACGGGACGGTCGCGGCTCGTACACGCACTAACAGCAAGCAGAACTTCACCATCATGTCCGAATACATGACCGAGATGGGCCGGATAAAGCACTCGAGCCAGACCGGCCTCCGACCCGTCAACCAGCGCAAGATTGCAAAGGCCATCCGGAGAGCGATTGGCCTCGGCCTTATGCCTAGTGTGCATAGACACCCGCTGGTTATGAAGAAGATCAACCCGGCAAGATTTGTCTGAGGAAGACGAGGTCGAATGTACATTAGACTTGTATATAAGAAACTGCATTATAGCGACTGGCGCTCTGGGCACTCGTTTATTTGACCTCACTTCTTCTGTGCCCCTTCGTCATACATTGTTCTCATCTTCTACGTCCCTTGTCTTTTCCCCTGGCCTATCCTATCCCAAGATTTCCCTGGTTATAGGGAACTGTGAGGAAGTCCTGCATGCGCCGAGTGGAAGAGCAGTAGGAGTAGAATATACAATGAATGATGGTATTGGGGATTTTGAAGAAAATGAAACCGTAGAACGTGTATGACATTCAAGTCCTTTATCAAGCTCGGGTACTACTTGTCATTCGTTATTCCTCAGACTAATATAGGATTTGCTCAATCGTACGTGTTTTACGAATTCAAACATTAAGATAACTTGACTCCGCGGACTTTATCTCTGCTATCCCCTTTACCTCTCCCAAGTCCCTAGATGATCTCAATCACAATGCTATTTGATTCCCTCGAATTACCGTTTTACCAGAACTGCTTCTAGATCGCCTCACAAAACGCTAGCTTCCTCGTCCATCTCTCATCTTCCCTGTCCCATTTCATACACTGGTCCTTGTTGACCTGGAGCTTGGGGCACGCTTATTGCGTCGACTTCATGTGTTCCAGGCGTCGGTTCCCTCATCGGCATCGGTGGAGCGTTAGGGCCTGCCGCATAATAAGGCTGCACATATGGTGGAGCCGGCGTCGGAGGATTCGAGACTGGATATTCGTGGACTTGGGTCTGAGGGTTGAATTTATGGGGCTCGGATGGATTCGTATACGGGCTTTGCGGGGGTGGCTGTTGACCTGCTGGCTTGAAATAGCCATCATATTGCGGTTGGGGTGTTTGATGGGGCATTGGTGGTTGCTGTTGCTGTTGCATCTGCTGCGGGTATTGGGATTGAGGGCGGGAGGCTTGGGCCGCGGCAATAGCTTGCTGGTTCGCGGCGAGCTGGCGCTGCTTCTTCTTCTTGACGCAGAGAAAGATAACGAGGGCAGCAATGATAAACAGAAGGAAGAGGACACCAACTACGATGCCGATAATCAGGCTGATCGAGACCTTCTTAGCCGTCGCCTTCTTCTTCGACCCACCACCGGAGACAGGCGCGATTGTTGGAACCGCAAAGAAGCTGTCGGTCTCAGTCGCCGTGCCAAAAATGCCACCGTCAGTGGTTTCGGTTGCAAAAGCAGTGTCCGTGTCCGTGTCCGTGGAAGATCCGTCGATTCCTGTGACTGCATTTCCGCTGAGGGTCGGAAGACTCATGGACGTTGTCAAGGAGTTGGCAGTGTCGCTAGCGGATTGGAGGACTGTTTGAATGGTGCTGAAGGAATCAGAAGCGCAGCCGTAGTCTGCGACACCGTCTGAAGGATATGTCCAGGTGACACAGTAGGGTGAGGCGATGTTGGAGCACTTTCGGATGAAGTCGTTCAGCTCACAGTTCCCATTGCAACCACCAGCACTATACGATTCGTAGTCGATACAGCTCTCTGCCCAGCCGCACACTTGGGTATCCGAACCATCACAGCAACCGGCCATGCCAACGGTGCTACTTGTGTACAGCATACATGTCCGGCCGATATTGCAAGTAAGTGCAGAGTCTAGTCAGTATTAGTTCCTGGTCTTTTAACTCTATTGTATTAGATCTGTACCGATATCTCCGTCAATCCATCCACATGTTTCCGGATTCAAGTTCGTTTGTCGCCTTCGCAATTCGGCCACTGAAGGCCCTTTGGTCGGCTTTGGGCTCCAACCATCCACTGCACGATTAGGGCTGGTCGCCGTAGGAGCAGGTCCTCCAAAGGCTATGCTATCGGTCATCGGGAGCACAACGATCGCGCCGAGAAGAGCGACATAGTACTGCATGATGAGTACTACCTCGAACCAAGTATTATCTTATTATCTTATTATCAAAACGTTATAAAAGAGGTCTGAACGAGAGGTTGGTGAAGAAGGTGCACGCTGAAAAGAAGGAGAAACCAAAAGATTTAGGAACACGATGATTGACGAGGATGGGCAGACGGGGGAGATTAAAGCGTCCCATCCACGCCAAGAGCTGAAAGCTAAGGGCTGAAAGGCGGTCGGAAAGCGAGACACGATGCTAGGAAGCTCCAATCGCGACCGTGCATACAATGCTCTTAGTCTTCAATAAACACCAGAGGAACAGGATGGAAGCGCTCTGACTAATGGTCGAATGTAGAAATCGTGGTTTTGGACGTGATTGCATGCAAGATATGTGGCACAGTAGGACTTTTGTCAAATTGCAGGCCGACAAACCACCCGACTGCGCACCGAATTCGCTATGCATAAACCTGGCTGAGGAGAAAAAGAGTGATTGTATCAAATGGCGAGCGTGGCTGAAAAGAAGGTTTGGTGTTGACCTATCAAAGTTCCATCCCGAGTCTAGCCCTGAGCCCAATGCGCCCCACAGACACGATAATGTCGGGAGCTTTGCAGTCTCCCCTGCATGTGTACCGCTCGGGTCAAAAATAGCACACTCTTAATCTATGTTGCAGAAGCTTGGCGAGACTTGTTTTCTCGGTGCTCTGTATCTGGGGTACACATTCCTCTATTCGCGCTACGCTTTTCAGCTCTACTGGCTGGGGGATACCAAGATAATTGTCGATAAAGACAGACCAGCGTAGAAGCTCGATGACCCCTTTGATCCTGTTAGAATAATTTGAGGAGGTTAGGAAATAGTAGATAGTATTTGCCTAGGTAGCTAAAGTCATGTCTCTCAAATTCAATTTACCAAGAATCGTGAAAGTTTGACCGCGGTTGGAGCAAAAAGCAAAAATGACAAGTTCAACTAAGCGATGAAATTACATGCTCTCAAGAAATCAGGTCGGTTTGAAAAGAAAACTTATATCTACAATGCTATTCAAAGAGTGCCTTCCTGCTTCTTCAACCGCTCAAACAACTGCACAAACGCGGCCGGCTCCTGCGCCCCACTAATTTCAAACCGGTCGTTGATCTTGAAGTTCGGCACCCCATTTATGCCTTCCTCAACTGCATCTTGCACTTCTCTATCCACTTCCGGCCCTCCACTGCCATTTTTTAGCCAATCCTTGACCTCGGATTTTTCGAGCCCAGCTTTCACTGCAGTCTCAATCAGGACGTCCTGCGACGAGATATCTTTCTCATTTTCAAAGTACGCCGCGAAGAGTTCTTCAATAACTCTTGTCTGTACCTGCGGTGACTTCTTCTTTCCGAGCTGAACCAGTCGATGCGAGTCACGGGTAGGGCCAGTCTTGCCACCCCACTTGAAATTGATGCCATCGCTGCTTCCAGCTTGTCCGAGGTTCGCCTGTATCATTTTGGTGCGGGCCTCGCCGAATTTGGTCATATAAAGCTCCGATTTGTCCATTCTGGTTGCGTGAGGGTTCAGGTAGAACGGGTACCAGGTGGTGGTGAAGCTATCGCTCGATTCCGGGTGTTTGGCTTTGTACGCCGCGATTCCTTTCTCCAACCTCTTTTTGCCGAGATAACAAAACCTATGACGGCGTGGGTGAGTATGTGTGATTGATGCAGATCTTGGCACACGCTTACGGGCACACATTGTCGGACACGATCTTGATGTCGAAGTTCGTCATCCTCTGTAAACTGTTTCTAAAAGCCACGGTGGATAGTTTGTTGATCGGGTTCGATGGGAATCTTGTTTGAGAAGTGGGTGCCTTTATAACGACCCCGGTACAGATGTTTGTTCCTGTCATGCTGACAAATTACTCGCCATGCTGCTCCGCCGAACTCCGAGGTTAAGCTTTAATCCAACTACACCCCAACGAACACATTTGAGCAGGCGCTCGGAATGACCGGCTTGAAAAATAAGAAACTCATAGTCCATAATCGACATACTTGCTATAAGCTTCGCGGTGCTAAGACAATGAGTTGAAGGATTTGGTACTGGGTTCTGATCGCCCTAATTACCGAAAATGGCCCGAGTCATGGTTCATCGACGGGGAGAATGAATTAGAGGCGGAGAAGTAAATGGGTAAACCATAGTACTATCGAATACAATACAGCTTTCCAACAGAAATATTGAAAAACACGAAGAATATAGTTGTTTGTTTCTTTAGTTAATCGGCACAATCGTTGAATAGAGAATGGTCTGATAAAATGGGTTGAAACTACTAATATATAAAAATAGCCCTATGGTAGGATAGTAACTATAACTCCTTATTTTTACATATAAGACCCACATGACTGCGATAGCACACATTAGATTACCTCATATAACGTTCTAAGCCCAACTTTGCCGTATTACCTGCATTTAAATACTAACGATTAATGACTGATCATGTTAGGAAATACTGTATTCGTCTTCTTCTAATTCTATTGTACCCTATCTAGTATCTAGTCAATAGCCCTATAAGCGGTGCGTTGCAATATTAATGTGTTTACACAGAGGAATATGCACTCTCTAACTGCGTATGATTGCTTAAGCAAACTTGGGCGATACTAGTCTTCTAATGTTTCTAATAAGAAGTTTGAATCAAGGGAGAACTAAGACAGAATGATTTCAATACAATCCTTGCCTCTCGTGTCTTTAATTCAAAAGAATGAAGAAAGAGTCTTGACCGAATTTGTAATTTAGAGGAACAGTACGTATCTGTCCTTATTATATAGTAGTTGAGAAGCTTCTTGGTGGGAGTGAAAATTTGGGCCTCCTTTGCGATCTGTACAATAATAGGAGGGTGGAACTAATTAGGGGATGTAGTAAGAGGGCTGCTCAACGCAAAGTACAAGGAACAAATGCATTATGGGGACTGAACAGAAAGAGATATAACCTTTAGAAGGGTTTCCTCATTGCAAAGACTCAGGGTGCATAGTAGCAGATACCATATCTGTATTTGCAATCCTAGACTCACAAGCTAAAGGAGTGAAAGAGTGTGGTAGTTGAACGCTATACTAGACTTAAACAAAAAGTAGCAAATGCTTAATTCAGCTGCCCATATAGTATTTTCATGGGGCTTCAGAATGTGAAATTTGGAAGGATAATTGCAACCACGCCGATCCTGATTTTGAGCTCGGAATGGTTCAAATTCAAGGTCTAGTTTCGCGGAGAGGATTCGACATGGACTGAAATTGTGACAGAGACAGGATGGCTTTGTTGACAACAGATGTGTTGTTGGAAGTTGTGAGCATAACTCTCCCTATTCTATGTAGATGAGAATTGGCAAGATTGATTTTTATGGTGCATCTGTTCAGACGTCATACCAAGAGAGTTCATACTTCTCAATGCGGCATATTCGTCAAATGGCGTTGATTACAGCACTAAAGGGTTGGCACACCAAGCTTTGGTCTAGCCGGGTCTAACCTAGACCGATGACAATGATCCTGGGAACTGCCTTCCTGGCGGCTTTGCGCAGAGCGGTTCGAATACCACAGATTTTAGTATCTCACGATAGGATTTTGTAGAGTTTCCAGGCCCTGATTATCGCGCCATCGAGGAGTCCATGCCGGGGGTGAATACTTGCATCTTGGCACGTCCTCATCAGGCCAAGACTTCGCCATTTTCAGATGGACTGGCTTGGCAGCGATATGGTGGTGCACATGAGCGGAGCAGATCCCGGGCGTGGATAGGCAGGTCGATGATTCTGTTTCAGCCGTTCCAAGTTGGAGCTCTTGGCTTGGATGATGCTGCCCCCGGCGTCCAGGCGATGTGTCAACGATTTGAAGCCGTCGCATTCCCAATTCCCCAACCACCGTTCATCTATCAGTCACCCACGACACTTCCTCCCGCCATCCAATTGGCTCTCCGACATGCCCTCCCGTCCACTAAACCCACAATGATCCTCGTTCCGAGCCGCCAGGGTCCAAAAGTCGCGACCTTGCTTTTCCGCTGGACGAGTTTCATATACAGCACCAATCACAATCATGATCTACAGCGCCCAGATTACCCCGCCACCAATGATAAGCGAAGATAAGAGCACTCCCTCCTGGGGCCATCGCCAATATCAACATGTCCACGGCGTAATCTTCCGGACTGCCAGTCAACCTGTATACTGGCCGATGGCGGCCACTCTAACAGCTGCACGTAGGTCGGCTCCGGGTCCGTGTACGGAAGCTCTGATGCGCCCCAGGCCCGTCCCCAGGTACGCTGGCACGGCTCTCTACGTTCTCGCGAGGTAATGCCCGGCGCGTAGAAGATGTGCAAGGCTCCTTGCTTTCGACCTTCCGCTTCGAGGGCTTGGAGAGCCGTGGTGCGCGGTACGGCGAGACGTGGAGGTGAGGACTTGGTGTTTGGATCCTCGTGGGCCTTATCATTGGTAAATTTGGATGGACTTGATCTGTTTGCCATGGTGGAAACCGCCGAAGACTTGATGGTATATAAGTCGTGGCGAGGATCGCCAGAAAGTCTGCCAAATACCTGCCTATCAAAACGGGAGGATTTCGCTACCGAAGATCGCCCTTGCCTTCTTCTAAGAGTCTCCACGTGGAAGCTGCTTCTTTTGTATATATACCTAGGTATATTCCCCTCCAGGCACTTCTCCTTTACTCAGCCTACTCGACTTCTCCCCTCCCACCCGAGAAGCAAGATGCAGTACCTCACTCTTGCTCTGGCCTTGGCGGCTTCATCACTTGCCGTGCCAGTCAATCTCGTACCCCGGGCTCCTCCAAATGTCCCCACGACTGCAGCCGCAAAGACCGCGCTCGCTGGGCTCACAGTTGCCGCCCAGGGCTCGCAGACCGGGTATTCCCGTGACCTGTTCCCTCATTGGATCACTCAGAGCGGGTATGTCTTCTTTCTCACACCCTCCTAAAACAATTGAGCAGCAGCTGACCGAAGAACAAAAGAGCATGTAACACGCGCGAAGTTGTTCTGCAGCGTGACGGTACCAACGTCGTGCAAGACTCGTCCTGTGCTGCCACATCCGGGACCTGGAAATCGCCATACGATGGCGCTACATGGACTGCTGCGAGCGATGTCGACATTGACCACATGGTTCCTCTGTCTAACGCCTGGAAGGTGTGTATTCTCTTTCTACAGTTTACCATGGGAATCAAATACTGACGATGGAATGTTCTTAGTCTGGCGCTGCATCCTGGACCACAGCACGCCGCCAAGCCTTCGCCAACGATCTGACGAACCCGCAACTCCTCGCAGTCACAGACAATGTGAACCAAGCCAAGAGCGATTCCGGCCCCGAGGACTGGAAGCCTCCGCTTAGTAAGTTTCCACATCAGTGTCAAGGTTGAATCATGGTGACTGACTGGGTATTTAGCTTCGTACTACTGCACCTACGCCAAGATGTGGGTCAAGGTTAAGAGCGTGTATGCGCTGACGATTACGAGTGCGGAGAAGACGGCGTTGACGAGCATGTTGAACACGTGCTAAAGAGGGACTCCAAAAGTGAGGGTACACAGGCGGCTGGGACGTTCATTTCATAGTCGGGCCTATTACATGATTTTAGTCTTATCTGAAAATATTCCTCGCTGCAGGTCAATTTCACATGATGTTCTTGAAATGGACTGTCTTCCGATCCCTTACTTCAAGCTTCCCTCGAGGTGTTGATCAATGGCCCACCTGTACACACAAACACGTGTCTAAGGCCTTGAATATGAATGATCTGTCACTTGACCCTACTCCGCTGTGAAATCAAACTCCTTAAAGGCACCCTTAAAGTCAGCGACGTTGTGCTCTTCCTCTTCCTGTGTCTGTCCACAATCATGCCAGTCCACCCTCTTGTCCAATCTTAATAGCTTTGCCAACACCTCCCGCCCAAACTGGTTATGAAATCGAATACTCTCATCAAACCGCATGACCAAACTGGTCAGCTTTTCCACAGAGTCTTTTGGATCCCAAATTAGGACCCTGAAGAAGTCACCCGTCTCTTCGAAGCCATCACCTACATCTTCTTTCTTGAAGACTGGATAGTGCAGGTTCTCTCCAAGAGCCTTGAACGCCGCCTCGACGAGGCCTTTGCGAATGAGATCGACAGGTACAGGGAGATATTGCCAATGTGTGTGTGGCAGGCTGGATTTACTGACTTCCCAGGTGACGGAGCCATATTCTCCGCCACCGAGGGAGTTCAACATGCTATTCATCGAGGCGCGGTATTTTTGCATCTCGGCGTATGTCGCGTGTCGGTCTTCTTCTTCCATTGCAGCCAGGGTTGGTAGGTGTTCGAGCGGTATAATGAGGAGATGGCACGGAAAGCCAAGCTTTGGGAAAGTATTGGAAGTGGGGAGTGGGCCTTTTGCTGTAGTCATGTAGGAGTTTTCGCCAATCGAGGTCACGAGATGGGTTGCAATGTTTTCGTTTGCGAGGCAGAAGAAGCATTCTGCAGCCGTCACAGGTCCTCTGGTTTCACCTCGTCGCCGCTTGTTTGGTCTTCGACCGCGATTGTCCTCGTACACAAGAGCTGATTCTCGGTACGCTGGAGCAGCTCGCTTCTTGTCGGACAGCGAAAGAGGCGACCCAGTGGAGCCCGAGGGGGCAGTTAGAGGGTTACTCACAGTTGGGTCGATTGAAAAGGCGTAAATCCACTTCTGTTTGCTCAGGTTCCCATATGCTGCCAGGCTGATGAAGCGTGTGACGGGGTATAGACCATCTGTGTCCTCACTTGGTGCGTGGAAGAACGGCTCACGTTCGTAGAAGGTGTTGCCGGATGTCGAGAAGTGATATCGAGGTTTCAACACGACGTCTAGGTCAGCGATGCATTCCTGCGCCTGCGGCTCTACCTCGGGGTTGAATTCGACCCTTGATCTGGCGCGTATCCCCGCTGGCCACTGTCCGGTCACGAGAATGTCGGCCGTGGTGGCTCCTCGCAGGATCCTGGCGTCCGTTTCGCCATAGTAGGGTGGATACTTGTCTTTGGACGTTCCAGCGATGATGTTGGGGTCGAGCTGGCCACCAAGCGCTACAATCCGGATTCCCTCGGACGTCTTCATGGTGGTGCGCTTCCCGAGGAAGAACAGATTTTGGCAGACCTCGTCATCGGATGATTCCAGCTTTTCGATGATGGAGGGCGGGAATGGGTTACTGCCAAGAGCGAAATATGTCGTGAAGGGCACATTAATAGTTCCACTGATGAGAGACTGCACGCTAGATTCATCTTCGGAGGTCGCAGTCGCGGGATGCGCAAAGAGATTTCCGGCGACTAGAGCGAAGGCAAAGTTGTTCTTCGCATGCAGCGCGGTGAGCTTCTGGAACACAGCTGGAAACTGGCCGTTGACGTCGCCGAGGACTACTCTGGTAGAGTCGTATTAGTACGTTGGAGTATCTGGAGGGCGCACAATGGATGTTTTGGATGGGCGTACATTTTGGAAGCCATGGTGACCGGGTGGGTGGTGATGGTTCTTTGGTGTTGAACTTTGCAGCTCAAATCGATACATCAGCGAATCGGCGCGCCACACACCCCGGGCGCGAACTCTTGGCAGAGAATTGCCCCAAAAAAAAAGTTATGACCCGCCTCTCCGCACAGCACTCAGCACTCAACACTCAGCACTTATACCACCCCCCTCTCCCCCCATACCTCCCCCGCCCTCATGGCAGCCATGTCGCGAGGCGCCATCGCAAAACGGCGCGCTGCCAAACACACCAAGGGCGGCACCGCCACTACGCGCAAGCACCGCTTCGAGTCCTTCTCCCTCCGCATTGCAAAGCTCAAGATCGAGCCCATTCGCCGCGGCCGCAGCACCATTGTCGACGATGCCGAGCTCGATACTGCATTCTCCTACTTCAAGGACGCCCTCGTCGAGTGGCGCGACCTCAACACCTCCGAGGCTTTCACCACCTTCGCCCGCCAGGTCGCCCCGCTCTGCGAAAGCCTGCCCCAGGTGCTCCACCACAATGACCGCATCCTCGAGCTGCTCGTGCAGTACATCGAGAAGGGAGACGCATGGAGCGCGGAGCCGCTGCTAGGCCTCATGGCGCACTTCGCGCACGACCTGGGCGTCAAGTTCGAGAGGCACTTCGAGCGCGCCGTCAAGACAGTGTCCCAGCTGGCCTCCAAGCACCCCGACTTTGAAGTCATCGAATGGAGCTTCACGTGTCTCGCCTGGCTCTTCAAATATCTATCAAGACTGTTGGTCCCCGATCTACGGCCCGTATTCGACCTGATGGCCCCTCTGCTCGGGAAGGAGCACCAGAAGGCCTTTGTCACACGGTTTGCCGCCGAGGCCCTCAGCTTTCTGGTTCGAAAGGCTGGCGCCGTCTACCATAGGGAAAAGATGCCGCTGAAGACCATTGTGAGGCATATTTCAGAACAACTGGGGGCTCTGCAAGGCAGTGGAAAAGACGGCGAGTTTCAGCAGGGCCTGATGTCTCTCTTTGCAGACTCAATGAGGGGAGTTCAGCGAGGCCTGCATTCTAGCGCTGCCGCCATCTTGCAAGAACTAATTCTCCAGACCTACGACAAGGATTCTGCGACCCTGCGAACGGCACCACTAGAACCCATTGTCGTCGGCGTAGTTACCGCTGTCATTCATCATTCCGATGCAGAAAACTTTCGACCGTTGCTGGACATCGTCCTCTCCCAAACACATACGCCAAACTTAGCCCTAGATTTTGCCGGCTTGTCGTCTCGCCTCATATTTGTAACTTGCGGCGCGAGACAAGGTTCTAGAATTGAGGACTGGAACACGGTTCTAAATGCACTTGGGCCTCTTCTTGATGCCCTGAGCACATCAGTAAAACCGAGCCCCACAGACATGCAAGACGCCCTCTCTGCAATTGCAGTCGTATTCCAGTACTGCCCTCTTGATGTTGCAATCCCGCACGTCCAGCTGCTCGAGGCGTTGTCTAGAGGCGTCTGGGAGAAGACTTTTTTGCCGTTCTGCAATCTTTTTGCGAGTCTAGGCTCCGAAAGATTCCAAACACTTCTATTGCCATATTTTAAACGGTACGGAACAATACTGCCCCCTTTCGACTTCGCGTACTGACTTTCCCCACAGATTCGTTACCCAGAAAGCACACGAACAAGTACCTCAACTATGTGCTGTGTTGCCCCAACTCTACCGGAGCAACTCTCTAGTCAAAGGCTCAATCCAACTCTCCTCTCGCTGGCAAAGTGGTATGATCCAAGAATTTGAGACTCTGATCGATGATGGCCGCCCGGACGACGATCTTGAACAAATTTCTCACAGATGCAATGACTTCATAGAGGCATCGCGTGTGCTCGATGTTTCGCCAGAGATCAAGAGCAAAATTGCCAACTGTCTTTTCAGCGCACTAGGGACTGCGCTGCTACGGAGTAGCACCGTAGATCCGAGGCCGAGGGACATTCTGGCCACCGGAAACGGGCTCCGTTTCCTTGTTCAGGAGAGCAAATCTCATGACAGCGACCATCATAACTCCCTTTTAGATCTGTGGCCTTCGTTATGCGAAGTGTCACCTATTTATGGCCGTTCTCTACTCTTCTGGCAGGCACTTCTTTCCCTCCTCACGATGGTCAAGGCACCACACGACTTTGGTTCGCATAAAGAGCCACTGAGGCGTACCCTCATGCAATGCCTTGGTTCTCCTTCGCATGACCTGCGGCTTGTAGCTCTCAATATTCTGGAAATTATTATCGAAAAGGATGAGAACTTGCAGAGCATCCTTGCTACGGCGATGATGATCGAGCAGACTCCTCTGAATCTAGAAAACGCTCGAACCATCTCGATGCGTATCAGACAACTCGCTGAAAAATATCCAGTAGTCTGTTCAGATGAATGGGTCGGAGAAGCGATACCGACCTTTTGTTTTGGTCTTTTACACGTAAAACTTGCACAAGCTTGGGACGATGCATGTTCAACTCTGAAAATGATGTGCGAAACCAAGGAAGGCGAGGGCCATGTCTCGCGACTTGCCTTTGAGTGGTTGAGCGATTCGCACGAGGAGATGACCCTAATTTCGGACCCCAACGAGGAAATCAGATTGCCGACACAATACGCCACAGAATTCGAGTGCACCAATATTTTGCAACTTAATCTGAGGGTTTCCAAATTCCAAGATTCTTCGGAGAATATGGTGCATCGGCTGAAATCCATGTTTGACTTTCAGCATTCCAGGCTTCCATTTGTCGTTGCTTTTAGTAGAACACAGGCCCTTCGTGTACTGAATGGCCTACCTCATGTTGCAGAGAAGCGTTCGCGTCTTATCGTGCCTGTTCTACTGAAATGGGCATTAAATCAACCGACGACCGAAGTTTCCGAGGACCACGCTGGACAGGATGCATCGGAGAAGGCTACTCTCCAATGGACAAGAAAGGACCAAAAGGCAATGCTCTCACTATTTTCCAAGTTCACTAATCCCAAAGTTCTCTTTAGATCAGGCGAGGTCTATGAGGCTCTACTCGTGCTTCTAGGCAATGGCGATGTTGAAATTCAAAAGTCGGCTTTACAGGCAATCTTGACATGGAAATACGCTTCCATTACTCGATACCAAGAGAACCTTTTTAATCTGCTCGATGACGCTCGATTTCGGGAGGAGATCTCGGTGTTCATGGATGTTGACGAGGACGAGAGCCATCTTCAAGGAGAACATCGAAAGCAATTGCTTCCAGTTATACTGCGACTACTATATGGGAAGGTTATTAGTGGGAAAAGAGGTCAAGAGGCGAAAAGGAAGGCGGTTTTCATCGCTTTGACCAGGTTTGAGGAAGCCGCCGTTCGCCAGTTTTTGAATATCGCATTCGGTCCGCTGGGTGGCATCTCAATACTGAATGGCGCAAAAATCAATGAGGAATTGTTCGAAAAGAGTTTGATGAGTCCGCGGAAACAACTAGGCATGCTGAACATGCTTGAAGACATGCTCAATACGCTCAAGACAACCCTGACCCCATTTACCGCCTCCATCGTCGACCCTCTACTGTACTGCCTTATTACAGCTTCTCGGGGCTTATCGACAACCAATTCGGTACAGGACTCTGAGGACAACGACCAAAATCCTCAGCTATCACTTCTAAGGACAATTCGACAGCGCGGGTTTCACTCTCTTAATATTCTGGTTGAAAGCTGCCCACAGTTTTCTTGGAGCGTTTACACTTCGACAATCATTCAAGAGTTGGTCAATCCAAGGCTGCCGCAATTTCCTATCGAGACTGCCCAATCAGTTTCTGGTCTTCTTCGGCTCTTTGCTGCATGGTCAAAGTCCTCTCACACCGCAACTTACTTGGTTGAATACAACCCCGACATTCTCGTCAAGATCATCGATTGCCTTGACATCCCATCTGGAAAAGACGAGGTGAAGAGGTTCATCTTGGATGATGTTCTTCGAAGCTTGGTTACACTCGTCCGTGACGTGGATGACACATCAATAGATGTGAAGATCCAAAGGAACCGTATCCATTCCGATTTATTGCAGCCGTATGCGAACATCATTCTGGCTCGCCTGGGTGATCTATTGCGAAGAAGCCCAAGCAAGGATCTACTTGAGTCTGGGGTTCAGACTGTTGCAGAATTAGCTCCGCATGTTGTAGGCTCTGCTGAGTCCCGCAGTATGCTTGAAATTGCTACATTCCTTCTTCAACAACCTTCCAAACGGGTCAATGCCTATACCAAACTTGGTCTGCTCAGAATCATCCACGAGTTCATTCCGCGTTGTGACGGCAAGGACCTTGACGAACTTTTTGATACCGTCTTTGATGCTACCTGCACTTTATTCTCATCTTTCCAAGACCGGACTACCCGCACTGTACTTTGCGATATCATCCAGGGTCTTTCAGACCATCATCAAGACCTACAGCTAATCGCTGGGCTTTGTTACGATTTGAATGCATTCTCTGCCTCCAGGCTAGATGAGCCTGACTTTGACCGCCGGTCAAAGGCTTTCAGCGCCATTAACGAGAACCAAGGCACGCCCTTCACTATCACACAATGGCGGCCGTTAGTCTATAATATGCTTTACTACATCAAGGACGACGATGAGTTGAGTATACGTGTGAACGCCTCGATGTCTCTCCGCCGTTTCATTGAAGCTTCTCTTCTTGACGGAGCATTCAAAAGCTTCTTGTCTACTGCTCTTCTACCTGGAATACAGCGCGGCATGCGGGAAACTTCCGAACTGGTACGCGTGGAATTCTTAGCGGTGCTTGCTCATTTGGTAAAGCTATACTCAGACTGGACTCCAATCGCGGATCTACACGTGCTTCTTCTTGGAGACGACGAGGCCTCCTTTTTTGGGAACGTTTTACACATACAAGGTCACCGCCGTTTACGCGCTTTGCGTCGCCTGGCGTCCAACGCTCCCCAACTTCAGGGAGGCAACATATGCCACATTCTGATACCTCTCCTGGAACATTTCATCTTCAACAAAGCCGAAGACGAGGGGGCTCACAATCTTGCCGGAGAAGCAGTTCGGTCCATCTCTGCTCTTTCTGAATGGCTAGAATGGCCTCAATTTCGCTCATTGATGAAGAGATTCATCGGCTACCTGACAAGCAAGGAAGACATGCAGAAGACCATCATCAAACTACTTGCAGGTATGATGGATAGTCTGAATCAGGCTGGACGCGCGAAAGGCTACACCCGCGGATCAATCGAACCGACGTCTGAAGTATCAGCGGACGACAAATCTGTGATGGATGTCGGCTCGCCACTCTCAACGCTCACCAAGACGCTTCCACAGCAAGACAAGTTGACTACTGATATTTCTAAGAACATCCTCCCCGACTTGAATGAATTTCTACATAAGAAGGACGAGTCAACTGTCAGTCTGCGTGTGCCCATCGCTGTCGCAGTTACGAAGGTTCTTCTCGTTCTTCCACCCCAAGAGATTGAGGCACGACTTCCCGCGGTCCTTTTAGACATTTGTCACATTCTCAAGAGCCGATCTCAAGAAGGCAGGGACATGGCTAGGAACACACTGGCTGAAATAGCCACTCTGACTGGCCCAACCTATCTGGGGTTTATTCTCAAAGCACTGAGGACGGCGCTTCAGAGAGGTTATCAACTTCATGTTCTTTCCTTCACATTGCACTATATCTTGGTTAAGATGACAGATCAGCTAAAGCCAGGCGATATCGACTATTGCCTTACCCATATTGTCGATGTCATTATGGATGATACTTTCGGTGTGACTGGCCAAGAAAAGGATGCCGAGGAGTACATCAGCAAAATGAAGGAAGTGAAAAGTAGCAAGAGCTTCGATTCCATGGATATCATTTCGAGGTCTACAAAGCCAAATCATCTCATTGTCCTCATCCGGCCAATCAAGTCTCTGCTCCTTGAGAAGCTCAATGTTAAGATGGTACAGAAAATCGATGAGTTGCTTCGACGTATTGGCCTTGGTATACTGCAGAACCCTACCGTAAAGGACCGAGACATTCTAGTTTTCTGTTACGAATTGATACAGGATGTCTACAAAACCGACGCAGACCCTGGAGAAGCTAAGCAGGAAAATTCCAAGAATAGAAGATACCTGGTCAACATGAAGGGTGCAGCCAAGTCTGGCGTTCGACATTCGACATCTTCCCATGTCTATAAGATTACCCGGTTCAGCTTGGATGTCCTCCGAATGGTGTTGCGAAAATTCGAAGAACTTCAGACGCCTCATAATCTCTCTGGATTTCTACCGATCATGGGAGATGCCCTGGTTCAGGGACAAGAGGAGGTGCAAATTGCCGCCATGCGACTCCTCACCACGATCATCAAGGTTCCACTGGCCGCATTGGACATGGATTGTCCAGTCTATGTCACAGAGGCTGTACAAACGATCAAGGGTGCCTCGTCTCCAAATTCCGAAATTGCTCAAGTCTCTTTAAAGATGATCTCCGCTATTCTCCGCGAAAGGCCGAATGTGACAATAAAAGAGCGCGACATAGCGCATCTCCTCAAGCGGCTCGTCCCGGACTTGGACGAGTTAGATCGCCAAGGTGCTACTTTCGGATTTCTCAGGGCAATCATGAATCGCAAGATCGTCATTACGGAGGTCTACGAAGTGATGGACAAGGTGGCCGCGATGATGGTGACCAACCAAACAAAATCTTCTCGTGATCTCGCAAGAAGCAACTACTTCCACTTCTTGATGGAGTATCCACAAGCGAAAAACCGCTTCAACAAGCAGCTTGAGTTTTTGATTCGCAATCTTCGATACGACTACGTGGAGGGCAGGCAATCTGTCATGGAGGCTTTGAATCTGATACTCACGAAAGTTGGAGACAATGTTCTGCAAGATGTGATGGTCATGATGTTCATTCCTTTGATCCATTCCATGGCCAATGATGATTCAAGCAACTGCCGCACAATGGCTGGCGCTCTTATCAAGAAACTATTCGAACGCGCGGACTCGCAGAGACTCAAGAGTTTTACGTCAGATCTCAGAAGTTGGCTAGAACAAGACGAAGACATCGGGCTCAAACGTCTCGGCATCCAATGTTGGGGGCTATACTTCGAAGTTATAGATCACAAGCCGAAAGAGCTGGCCTTTGTGCTAGATCGACTACAGTCAACCGTGGAAGAATGTCTTGAGCGTCGCGATGAAGATGATTGGGAATTGATCTACTACTCGCTGATGGTGTTTTCCAAGTTGTGTAAATCCTCTCCGGATATGACTTTATCGCCGAACAAGGAGAGCTTCTGGGCAACAATTCTTTCTTGCGTCTCGTATCCCCATGCTTGGGTCAAGCTGACAACTGCTAAACTCATCGGGATATACTTCGCAGACTTCGCGCGCACAAATGGGGATAGTGGTCTGGATGTTCTTCCACTGAAAGGATCTCAAGGCTTGCACTTGACGGAGGAGAACATGGTCCAGCTCACTAATGCGTTCTTGAAGAATCTTTCCATCCCCAACGTCACGGAAGAACTATGCGCCCAGAGCGTGCGCAATCTTGCGTTCCTAGCCCGATGCCTTGCCGTCAATGGCGTGACATGGGACTGGCAAAAGGCAGAAGACGATGACGAGGTCGACGATACTGTGATCGAAGCTCTGGAAGACGCCTCTTCCTCAGACGAAGAGTGGGGCGGGTTCTCGCCACCCCCTACGGAGACACCTACTCAGAAATTCAAGTTCAGCTCCAGTCCTCCAACAGCTATTCATCGGCTCATGAGCCGCCTTTCGGGTATTATTCGCCGAGAAACAAAGATCATGAAGCTCGGATCTCTCTATCCGAAATCCGCCACAATGACTCTCATTGAGACGCTGAGTTTCAAGCTTCCTATCGAGTCCCTCTCCACTGCTCTACCTCACCTGTTGATGACGTTGCATACCCTCACCGACCCAGCTACTACCATCCCTCGCTCCACCGACCAGGCTTTCAATGACACGTATAAAGCTCTTATTGATAAGGCACATGAGATCATGAACACTTTGCAGAAGCAGCTGGGAACGCAGGAGTATTTGAAAATCATGGGTGAGGTACAAAAGGGCATCAAGCAGAGAAGAGAGGACCGTAGGACGAAGAGGAAAGTGGAAGCCATCACGATGCCAGAAAGACACGGCAAGGAGAAGAAGAGGAGGCACGAGGTCCAGAGGGTTAAGCGGAAAGAGAAGAGTGCCGAGCATAGAGGACAACGAAGGGGCTGGTAATTACAGACTTATTTCTGTCGCCAATATCGAGTGGACTTTATTGCGAGAATTGAAAGTTACGGGCGTACAAGGGCGCAATTCCCCCATCTAAAAGAACAAAGAGAATGTATGGTTGGCGTCACGTGATCGGGTAATATTTTGCGCCGATTCGTGCCTAAGGTTGCACCGCCGCTCGGAAGGATTTCGCTGGCATCTCACGCACGTAAGATGTTTTTGAGGTGTGCAAAATATAAGTAGGGACCCAACTCCATATCATCCTCCACGAATATCAAAGTCATTGCGCTATTAGCACACTACTCTTTCTCCACCCAAATTTCGCAAAGTTCTTACTTATTCCTCCCTCGAGAAAATCACCAAAAATGGCAGCAACAACCATCTTCAACACAACCCTAATCCTTTCCCCACCCATGGTCGCCCTCCTCCGTCTCCTGCCGCTCCTCAGCAGCACCGCATCTATGACGCATGCATATATGGAACTCGTCACCATGTCCTCCTTCTACCGAACTCCCCCCACAAGATCTTTCATCGCAAAATACATACTGGGGCCGGTAGGGCTTGCTCCTGCATCTCCTACCACGACGTCCGCGACAACGGCGGAAGCCCAGGCGAATCGGGAGAGGCAGTTGATGGAGGAAGTGGAGAAAGCGAATGACGTCGCGATCCCGCGATGGTTTTCGACGTGGTTCAATACCGCAGTAGTCAGCGTCGTGGTGCTAAATAATATCACTACGTTCGCTACGCTAGCGAATTTATATCTCTTCCCAGATGGCTTAGGTGACGCACGGAAGTACTACATGTGGGGACTGGGTGCTGCGGTCGGACATTTTGCGTTTGTACCCGGGGTGGCGGGGAGTGTGGAGAAGTTGCTTCAGATGCATCTTGACAGGGAGAGAGGGGAGGGTGAGGATGGCAGGAAGGGGATGGAGAAGGGCAGGGCAGCGAGGGCAGCGAGGAAGTGGGTGAGTGTGCATAGGGTGAGGATGGCGACGGTGGATGCGATGGCTTGGGTTTGCTTTGGGGTTGGGGCTTTGGCGGTGTTGAGTCGGGGGCTGTAAAGATCAGGAAATAGTGATGTGATTCGAGTGGAAGGATTATGGGATGTATATGAAGATAGGCGATTGAAGCATGTGATGATATGCTACTGTTCTGGAATCTGACTAGCAGATAAGTATCTCTTCGTTTAGTAAATCTACTTGGTATTAAAATATATAACTTGGTTGGCTATTGTTCACTTCCATTTAGCCAGTTCTACGACCATGTCCTTAGGCTGCGTGATGGGGTTCGTCTCTATTCGCCTCGAGACAGATAATCTACTCTACACAAGTATAAATATTATTGTTCTCCGGCCTTGACACTAGCAGGTTATCAACCAGAGAGACAAATACAAGGTTTTCTTGATAACGACTGAACACTCTGAAATTCTAGCGTGGCATATACCTGGTCCATATCGATGGTACAATTGCACAGTAGCTCCAGTCATGTGAAGCCATGGAGCGCCATGCAAGGCGAGCGAACTCATACTGACCTGTTTGAAGAATTTCAGTTCAAAGGTTCCTCTGGTAGATGTAGCAAGGATATGTGGAGGGGAGTTGTTCCTTCTGTCCTTGCACTGAAATGGCTTGCAGGTCTCGTCTCGAGTTGGAGTTTGGGTTCCATGTTGACAACAGCGACTTCCAACATAATTTCATGAAATGACCGTCCATTTGAACACTCGTACATTGTTTTACAATCGCGAAAAATGGTATACATAGGCTGAGTTATCATGGCCTAGAATCTGAGGGGGTTACAGTTTGTGCGAGGATTGCATTGTCTCTGGTGATGCAGCTGCTGAGCGAGATGGAGACTCAGTCAATCTGCCCTCTTCGGCATCAGGGTCGCTCTTAGTTGTAGTATTTGGGATGAATTTTGCGGATCGCGGTGTGGTGGTCCCGTCGTCCCAGAACTCGACGTCGCCTTCGGCACTTAAGGAGCCCTTCTTTACAAATTGCCCCTTCTCTCGTATGAGGTCTTCGATGGTGACTGACTTGTCGGAGAAGATCTGGCAAGAGTTAGAAGGATACCGTACAGTGGTGGCGCTGATTTGGCGACGCACCTTGAGATGGTCGCTCATTAGATGGCGATTCTTGCACCCCGGGCATGTTATTAGGACGGTGCCGTGGTGATAGCCTTGCTTTGACACTCGGTGTGAGGACCGTGTAGTGCACTTGTTGCAGGTGAAGGTCATCTCGTAGGCGGGCACCTGGTCGCGCTCAAGCCGCGAGTCCGGGGCTGTCGTAGTCGAGGCGGCGGTGTGGGGCGTGGAATCTGAGCTGGAGGACTCATGGCGCAGTGCCGACGGCAGCGACCGCAGGCTCGTGAGGACTGGCGAGGGACGCAGCAGTGTAGGCGTGGCCGTTCGCGGCATGTGGAAGCGTCGCTTGGGCGCTGGAATGTTCGCCGGCGGCGAGGCGCGCGCAGCTCGGGGAGCCGACGAGCGGGCGAGGCAGCGGAGGAGCGACGACGAGGAGCGCATCGTGTCGAGAAAGGAAGGAAACCGGGCGAGGCAGAGGACGAGACAGAAAAGGAAGTAGAGTGTGAAGTTGCATGTGACGTCCGCAGCGGCGCGAAGAAAGTTCACAGTCTTGGCGACCACGCGCACGGGCCGGCCACTCCGTCATTGCATACGGCAGCAGGCTGCCCGTCGACTTCACCATCTCTCCCGCCGCCTCGAGCTCGGCCGGCTCTCTTGCACGATCACGCGTCCCAGTGGCCACTCCGCCGCCCATCTACAGTGAGCCGTTGTCCCGGCCGTGTTTGCTCTTTACACAACACTGAGGCCCCCGGGACCCCGCACCTTCGTCCATCTCCAGAGCTTCAGCGCCCCTGCCAGGCAGTCCGCTGTCTACAAATTTCCTCCCACGCCGCCAACATGATCGCCGGCCGCGGCAGACAGCGCATTCGGCCCCCACGACGGGTACGTTTTTTCCTGTGGCTTCTTTCCCGGCTCTTGCAAGCCACGCACTTCGCCGCTCCTGTCTGCACACGCAGCCCCAGCTAACATGTCCATCCACAGGGCCTCCACGGCGACGAGGTCGACTTCGAAAACACGTGGGGAATCATCGCCTCGGCCTTCCGCGAGATCCACACCAAGAACGCCTCGCGCCTGTCCTACGAGGAGCTATACCGCCACGCCTACCGCATTGTGCTGAAGAAGAAGGGGGAGGAGCTCTATGCCCGCGTGCGCCAGTTCGAGCACGAGTGGCTGAGCAATGAGGTCCGCGGCTCCGTCCAAGCCCTCTTCTCCCCGAACGTTCTCGCCAATACCCAGAGCTTGGGTGGCACCACCGCCAACGAGCGACGCGTTGCAGGGGAGAAGTTTCTCAAAGGCTTGAAGCAAGCATGGGGCGACCATCAAGTCTGCATGAGCATGTTGGCCGACGTGCTGATGTACATGGTAAGCTTGCATCTCGACCCAGACAGCACACGGTAGGGAAACGAGGTATCACAAGGCTGACTCTACCACGTTCAAGGATCGTGTCTACTGCCAGGACAACCGTCGTCCTTCCATCTACACTGCTGCCATGATGCTCTTCCGCGACGACATTCTAAAGACACCTACGTCCGACGCCGAGGGCAGAGTGGTCCTTGGACTTCTGACCCATGTCATTTTGGATCAGATACAGATGGAGCGGGATGGCGATGTGATAGACAAGCATCTCATCAAGTCGTGCGTGTACATGTTGGAAGGACTACACGATGATGACAAGGAGTCGGAGGAGTTGCGACTCTACAACGTATCCTTCGAGCGGGAATACCTGGACACGAGCCGGGAATTTTATCACCAGGAAGCAGAGCTTTTGCTCCGCGATTCGGATGCAGGTGCCTACTGCAGACATGCGCGGCGGAGGATCTACGAAGAAGAGGAGCGCTGCAAATCGACTCTGTTGGAATCGACCAGTCCCAGGATCCAGAAAGTTGTTGAAGACGAGCTCATCAAACACCGGATCCACGAGTTGGTTGAGATGGAGAGCGGGGTGCGCTTTATGATCGACAATGAACGACTAGACGAGCTGAATCTCATCTACGACCTCAATAACCGAGTTGATGGCAATAAGTCGGAACTTACGCGAGCAATCCAGAAGCGAATTGTGGATATGGGCACTGATGCCAACAAGGCCGCAATCGCCGCATCGCAAAGCACGGCACCTGCCGCTGATGCTGGAGGAGAAAAGGGAAAAGGCCCAGCGCCGGAGAGGAACTCAAACCAACAAACAGTAGCAGCGATCAAATGGGTCGAGGATGTCCTGCAGCTCAAAGATAAATTTGACAAGGTTTGGAGAGAGTCCTTCAATTCGGATAACCTCTTACAAACGGCTTTGACGAGGAGCTTCGCCGATTTCATCAATTCATCCGCATTCCCACGATCGTCCGAATACATCTCGCTTTTCATCGACGAGAACATGAAGAAAGGAATCAAGGGCAAGACGGAAATGGAGATTGACAACGTGCTGGAAAAGGCCATTATTCTCCTGCGGTACGTCCAGGACAAGGACCTGTTTGAACGGTATTATAAGAAGCATCTCTGCCGACGACTACTCATGAACAAGTCCATCAGCAACGAAGTCGAGAAGCAGATGATCTCCAAGATGAAGATTGAACTTGGGAACAACTTTACTCTAAAGT
This sequence comes from Melanomma pulvis-pyrius CBS 109.77, assembly GCA_010093585.1. Taxonomy (NCBI): domain Eukaryota; kingdom Fungi; phylum Ascomycota; class Dothideomycetes; order Pleosporales; family Melanommataceae; genus Melanomma; species Melanomma pulvis-pyrius. The sequence continues at coordinate 31,032 of MU001827.1, forward strand.
TGGAAGCCATGTTCAAGGATATGACTATTTCGGAGGAGTTGACGTCTGGATTCAAGCACCACGTGGAGGGACTCGGCGAAAAGGACCCGAGGCGCATCGAGTTGGCTATCAACGTGCTGACGAGCATGACTTGGCCACTAGAAACAATGGGTTCAAGCGACGACGACGGGGGCAAGCGACCAAAGTGCAACTTTCCGATAGCCATCGACAGGATCAGGCGTGGATTCGAAAAGTATTACAACCAGAAGCATTCGGGTAGGCAACTTACGTGGCTCGCGAATATGGGTTCTGCAGACATCAAGGCCTTGTTCTCCAAAATTCCACAAAAGGATGGGACCTTTAAAGAGCGGCGCCATGAGCTCAATGTGTCGACGTACGGCATGATTATATTGCTCCTCTTCAACGAACTACCCGCAACTCAGCATCTGACGTTTGAGGAGATCCAGGCCCAGACGAACATTCCGGTGAACGACTTGATCCGAAATCTGCAATCGCTCGCTGTGGCGCCAAAGACGCGTATTCTTCTCAAGGAACCCATGTCCAAGGATGTCAGACCAACAGATCGCTTCTTCTTCAACGAGGGGTTCAATGCCAAGTTCGTGAAGATCAAGGTTGGGGTGGTGTCAAGCGGAAACAAGGTGGAGAGCGATCGAGAGCGGCGTGAGACGGAGAAGAAGAATGATGATTCGCGGGGATTTTGCATCGAGGCGGCGGTGGTGCGAATCATGAAGTATGTTTTCCATGGCGTTGGAGATGACGAATGCTAATGAATGTTCTCAGGCAACGCAAGGAGCTTGCACATCAACAACTCGTCATGGAGACGCTGAGCCAACTTGCCGGGCAATTCAAGCCGGAGGTCAACATGATCAAGAAGCGGATTGAATCGCTTATTGAGCGCGAGTACCTGGAGCGAATCGAGGGTGTGACGATCGACTCTTATCGGTATCTAGCGTAGTAGACGAGAAGCTACGGGTACTATGTTTGGTCGTCTTGTTTCTCTACATACATGGCGACCTCTGGAGTTTTGAGGTTGATTTCTTTTTTCGGTCTGGACTCATGGACCATAGCGTCGGCATTGCATGCATGGATGAAGGAGTCGCCCAAATGAATCTTCAATGAACTGGCGGGGGCGCAAATGGGGATTGACTTGGTGGGCTAAGATGAAAGTCTTGGTAGACACGCATACCCATTGCATGTTCGTTTTGTTAGGGCCAAAAGAGGGAATTTTAGGTCTCGGTAGAAACGGAATGCAATGAATTTAATGACGAGCTAATGTTGATACTTGGTTGTATCCTTGATTTCTTGGGAGTAATAGAGTGAATTCTAGGTCTTGGTAGAAATGGAATGCCAGGCGGTTTGGACATGTCAGTCTGGATTCGCTTTGCACAGCCGTTTCGCCGTCTGGCCGGTGTTTGAGGCAACGAACGGACGGAGTGTGGTGGGCGTGAGAACTACTGTGTAGATGGCTACCCATATACGGTGTTCGGTGTTTCGAAACGAGGCGGGGCTGAGCTCCTGGGCGCGAGATGACAGGACACATCAGGCATGCTACGGAATAGAGTTTGTTTGTCTTTGTGGTTGGAGGTGGAAGGGCTTGCGGGCCATGAGGTGAAACGGTGTGGACCACGGACCGGTTCGTTGTTTGGGGATGGAACGGGACGGGGGGACGACGATTGTTTGGGGATCTTCACGACCAGCCACGGGAGAGCGACGCGCCCACCTGCGGCAGAAAAATTACCACGCTCTATTTATTGTACACGCGCGCATACGAGACGATGGGCGTGTTAATCGAAATTGGCCGTTTTGTTATCTCACGATCCGGATCTGGATCTGCTGGACTGAGTGGGAGATCGCAATGAATACCCGTCTCTCGGGACGACCTAGGCCGGCTGGCTTCTTGGTTGGCGGGCACACCCCCTGTTTGTACCCGTGGTACAAGGGTACCTTATTTCGCGACAGAACAAAAGGAATTCATTGTTACGAGGGCGCGAGGTTATGATGAATGGAATCACATGCAACAGACGGTCTCTCAACATGCACATGTAAAAGTGGTTGCCGGTTGTGACGGTCCCGCTCTGCTGTAGAACTAATGCAGGGTACTCTATTATCCCGAAATCTCTTCACGGAACGCAAGTAGCTGCAGCAATTAATGTTTGTGAGTGGGTGAGGGCATTTTCTGAGTGGTTGCTTTGGTGGATACGTGGAAATGAACTGTGTTGCATGGTTTTTTTTGGGGGGTTTTTTTCTGGGCCAAGATAGCCGGGAAGAGTTTGCTAATTTGCAGGTTAGCAGGGAGGAAGGTCAGCAAATGTGGGTGAGAATTGGGATGGGAAGATCGGCTGCACGAGAAGATGACGAGATGACAAGAACATAGTGACGGGGCTGCCAGGAGGCGACAAGGAACGAGCTGCAAGAAAGCTGATGCGGCGTGGTGTGCCTGTCGGTTCCTGAATCCTGCTTGGCCTTGTGATGGGATGCGCATGAAGGGTTCAATGGCACACACCACTCACCAATGGGCAAGTCCGTTTCTCTCGAGGTAGACAAGTACATGGGATAGTAGACAGGAGGAGAGAGGAGAGGGCCCTGGAGGCGGCTTTCGGAGATGCCTCGAAGCACGTGGTGCAAGGCGGCTTGTCTCGAGCGTGCAGGACTGTGAGTGCCTGGCATGCACGGCTATATTAGGAAGTCGGTTGGCTGTTGCGACCCTGCCCCCGGACGGAGACGTGAATATGGCCAGAGTTATAATGTACATAGTAGGGAGAGGGCTGTCCACTGCCGAGTTCTGAGCCTGGCTGTTGGGGCTGGGGTTGACGGGGTGGGACGGGATGGGATGGATGGGATGAGATGGGATGAGATGGGCCACGAGCTGTGAGCAGGCTCCTGATGGGAGTGAGACGTGTGTATCATGGCATTTCACAGACAGGCTGCTCAATAGGTGCGAAAAAGAAGTCGTCGTCGTCGTCGTACTCGTCGTCAGCCTGCACTTTCGAGGGTGCAGACAGGCGGGCGGCATGCCTTTCCATCTTATCGCGCCCCGCCTTGCACCCGAATCCATTCGCTTCTTGCTCACGTCGCTCCCCTTGTTGCTCCCTTTGTTGCTCACCTTGTTGCTCACCTTGTTGCTGCTCCCCTTGTTCCTCCTGTTGTTCCTCCCCTTGGTCCTCCTGTGGTTCCTCCACGACGGACGCGCAGTCTCAGCAACACCAAGCGGAGATTCAGCGACGCCGGGCTGCTGTGCGACGGACATGAGCCAGGCCCACGATTCGCCAAGGGCAAATTCCTGATTGTCCGCACTGTCGTGGGGCCCACACTGGCCGGCGCGCCTTGCCGCTTGGGGCGTGGAGACGGGCAGAAAACTCAGCCGGAGACAGGGCAGGTGGAGAGTCGTCAATTTGGCCCGGTCAGACCGGGTCGGAAGCGGATGGCAGTGACACACTCTCGCACATGCAGCACTACTGTGTACACACACACACACACACCCGCTACGAGGCACGCTTCGACAACGTGTCTGCGCCCCAGATTGGCGACAATGCCCTCCAAACCTGGCTCGTCCGCCCGTGAGCTGTCGTCTTTGTCCCCCCACCCCCTGCGCTGTTCCTGGATCCTCCACGCTGCCCTGGCTCCTCCGCGCTGCCCTGGCCCTGCTTCCTCAGCGCCGCCCTGCTTCCTGAAACGGCGGCGTTCTGCGGCGGCAAATTGAGCGCCGCCACGGGTGGCCCGCTGCAGAACAAACAAAACAAGCTTCGGCCTGCCGATCACCCAACAAAACGGATCCCCCTGCTGGTTGGCCGCCGCCGTCCATGTCGCGACCTGTGCCTGGCGCTTGCCCCGAAGAGACCCCATGGCTGACTGGTGCGACGCAGGCCTAAGAAAAGTCGTCGCTTCGGGCTGACTGCCGCTGACGCCCAGCAGCTCCACCTTCGTGCGTTGTCCAGGCCAGTCCGGCGTCTGCGGCCAGACCAGGACGACGACGACGACGACGACAAGGAGGACTAGTCCGTCCCGTGCCGCCGTATATGAAGTGCGCCCGCCCCGGACCCCCCAGTCATTCCCTACCTTCTCTCGCTCACTACCCACGGTGCTGTTGCTTCCACTCCCTCTGAGCATTCGCTCATTTCATTCTTTGTCTCTACAGACACCACTCTCTTTCTACTCGCTCTGCAATAGCCCTGGTCGGCCCCGATCCATTACCATTCCTGCGCTCGAAGCTGCAATTCGCCCGCCCCAAAAGTTGAAAATACCATCCCATTTCCACAACCACACGCAACCATCATGTCTTCCACCATCAAGTTTGGCCTCTTGGCCCTCATCTCCACCGTCGCCGCGGTCCCTCATTACGGCCACCACAAGCACCACAAGGGCGGCAAGCATGGTGGTGGCTACGGCGGACATGGCACGGGCACTGGCGCTGCCCCGGCCTATCCCACGGGCCTGAACGGCACCGCTGTGCCCTACCCCACTGGCAGTGGCGCCCCCGAGCAGCCGCTCGAGCCGACCACTACCATCATCAACACCGCGTACGAGACCCAGACCATTATTTCGACCATCTACGCCACGAGGCCCGGCGCGGGAGGCGTCCCAGAGCCTAGCTCCGTCGGCGTCGTCGATATCGCTAGCGGCGCTGCTCCCGTCTGCGGACCCGAAACCGTATTCATCACCGCCACGGAACAAGTCACCGTGACTGTGTCTGCCCCTGGCCCGTCCGGAACCGCACCAGTGGTGTCCGAGGCTCCCGCTACAACGTCGTCCGCCGCTGCCCCGAGCTCGCCACCACCGGACGCTGTGTACTCGGCTCCCAATGGTAAGCGTGAAGCCCAAGCTGTTGACTGGAACAACGTCAACTATGACTTTTCTAACGTCAACTGGGAAAAAGTCAACTACAACGAGCCTGCACCAGCCCCGGCTCCCGCTCCCGCCCCGGCCCCGGAACCAGCTCCTGCTCCAGCGCCCGCTCCCGCCCCGGCTCCTGCCCCAGCTCCTGCCCCGGCTCCCTCCTCTGAAGCCGCACCAAAGCCATCCCCCGCACCTGTCGTCAAGCCGGTGAAGTCTGATGGTGCTTCCTACACCGGCGGCAAGCGTGGTCTCGCCTACAACGATGTCTCGCTCTGCAACTCGTTCGGAGGTGGCAAATTTGGCTTCGCCTACAACTGGGCACAGTCCGAGAGCAACTCCCTTCCGGACGGTATCCAGTTCATTCCTATGATGCACAAGACCTCCGATTCTACTGCCGAGGCTTTCCTCGCCAACGTCGATGCTGCCGTCGCCAAGGGAACCACTGCCGTCATGGGCTTCAACGAGCCTGACCATGCCGAGCAGGCCAACATGTCTCCCGAAGCCGCTTGTGATGCTTGGGCCAACTACCTCCAGCCCATCACCAGCTCTCACCCTGATGTCGCTATCCTCAGTCCCTCGGTCACCAACGGTCCGGCCCCCATGGGTCTTGACTGGCTCAGCCGCTTCCAGAAGAACTGCCCTACTGCCACCTGGCACGCTGCCAATATCCACTTCTACGATATCTACGATGACCAGACATTCGACCGCTTCAAGGCTCACGTTGAGTTGGCCATCAGCACCTTCAACAAGCCCCTCTGGATCACCGAGTTCGGTCTCAACCCTGGCTCCGCTACCCCCGACCAAGCCGCTTCCTTCCTCAAGCAGGCTGTCGAATACCTTGATGGCAATGCGTCCGTCCAAGGCTATGCTTGGTTCATGGTCGGCACTGACACCAGCTTCAACATGCTTAACGCTGGCAACGGACTGTCAGCTACCGGCCAGGTCTATGCCTCTTCGTAGACAAAGGCATGTTGTGTGGATATTTGCATTTTTGGCGCTTTCAAAACTTTCTTGAACTTGGATTTAGGGATTGGGTCGGATACAGGTCTTGGTGGTACCGGGGGGATCTACACATGAGACACACATGAAATGTCGTCCAATAGTGTGTTTTGTTTATTCGCTTCTCGTTTGTATACCTTTAGGGGAGAGGGTTTGGTGTGCTACTGTAGCTACGTGAGTGAGATGAAATCAACACGTTGTCGACATGACAACAACATGTTAAACACCACCGTACTGCTGCTTGGTGTGATGTGACTGGCCCATCCAATCTAGTGGGAAATGCCGTCTGGCGTACACGCCAAGGTTGCTGGGTGATGGAAGTCGGAGGTCGTGAGGGGGAGAGGCAGATATATCAAAAGTGCATTTTCGCCATTCTTCGAGCTACGCCTGGACACGGCGCTTTGGAGCGAGGGTGGGGTTGATGTCGATGGGTCTTAAGATCCGTCTCAAAAGGCGCTAATCCTCTGCCTGAATCTGCCGCTCCTCACCGTCTCACTCGTAGCAAATCAGCATCCAGAATTTCCCTCCATATACGATCGCGGGTTAGACTGATCTCTTAGCGCATGTGCCATACGTCAGGGGTCTCGACGGCGTTAACAAGTCGAGAGCTTCCATCTAACATCGACGGGGTTTTGCTTTCCTCCGACATCCCGGTTGGGAGACTCAAGCTAGGGTATATATGTCGAGATGCCGCCAAATGGTTTGTATCTCCTGCATTGCAATACGAATCCGAGTTAGAGGCTTGACCAACACCTCCCAAAGAAGATCTCCCTTATACCGCACCCGGTAAGGCGGCACTCTGCGGATCTCAAGCACCATGCCAGCCACCATATCCCGATTCCAGGAGGGACCGGAACGGAAGCGGAAAGCACACGCAAAATCCAGGAAGGGCTGCGGAAACTGCAAGCTCAGGCGAGTCAAGGTTAGCTTCTTGCCTTTTACAGCCGGACGCACACTGATCCAGGACTCCAGTGCGACGAGACCCGTCCTCGGTGCCAGAAATGTCTCTCCTACGGCGTATCGTGCAACTACAATGGCAAAGAGTCGAGTCTGGAACTGTCCGCTCAGGGCTCGTTTCAAGTCGACCTGAGTCCGAGATCTTCTCTCTCGAATAGGGTGGTGGACATGGGTCTATCGCCTCCCCTTTCGATCAACCAGAACATGGTTGCCATGGCCAATGATTGTTTAAATACGGGCTCCCTGGATATGGATATCAAATCAATGGATGGCTTCCGTCATTGGCATCAAGCCAATTTCTGGACATTCACAGAGCAGGATCTGGGGGTCATGAAGAGGTTCCAGGAGAGGACTGTTATGACTATTGGGACGAAAAAGACGGCACCTGCGTATAGGGATTGCATATATCAACTTTCGTTCCGGGTACGTTGCACCAAGACTCTCCTGATTCTACACGTGACTAAACCATCTCAGCATCCTTTTCTCATGCATATGGTTCTTAGCCTGACCCTCATGCATGACGCTCACCTCGCCACACATTCACCCTCCCTCGCTGCCTCAACCACCCGCGCCTCCCTGCAGCACTGGAACACGGCAACCAAGCTATTTAACCGGATCCTCTCTAACACTATCCTCCCCTCAGCCCGAGACGCCATCTGGGCAACCGGTGCCCTCATCGGTGCCACAGTCTTTGCGTACGTCGAGTCTTCGGACCCATTTACCGCGTGGCCTCTAAAGCCCTCCGATCCCCACGACCTCGACTGGCTCAAACTCAGCGAGGGCAAGAAAGCAATTTGGAAACTCGCAGATCCTCTCAGGCCAGATTCCATCTTCCATAACATCTCCAAAGAACATAGTTTTGTCGAAATACCGCAATGGATCCGCGCGAATAATCTGTCCACCATACCAGAGGACGTGCTCGCTATATTCGACATCACACCGGAGAGTACCGTGACGAACAACGTCTACCACCTCCCTACGCTAATTCTCTCACGTCTCCACAGTCTGGCACCTACGCACGATAACGCGCTGAATTTTCTGTACTTCATGGGGTACATGACGGCTGATTTCCGAGGCCTGCTGGAAACGAAGGACCCCAGGGCCTTGTTGTTGCTGGCTTGGTGGTTTAAGAAGCTGGAGAAGGGCGAGTTGTGGTGGTTGACGAGACGCGCGAAAGTCGAGGGCGAGGGGATTAGGATTTGGCTCGAGAGGTGGCATGGGGTGGGAGCCCTGAATGACCTATTTGACAGGTTGGAGATGCCAAGAGGTAACGAGGAGGGACTTGGGAGGGGACGGAAGCTGGTGGTGCAGGAAGACAGCCCGGCACTGCCTGGGCCATGGTGTGGGGCACCAGCGGCATATGAAGGATTGAATTGTCCTGTCCAGTGAGTAAGATTAATGTACGTTCAAAGTAATACGATTCGACTGCTTGCTCTTCTGACTCCCCACTGGCTCAAGACCCATCTTCGCCAACCATCCCAATTTCCTCGCTCTTTTTGCAGGAGGTTCCCCATCCACAAATCCATCCAGCTCTTCCTCGTCCAGGTTACCATCTTCCCGCATCAGTTCCCTCCCGTACTCGTTTCTTTCCTCCGCCTTCAACACTTCATCGCGTTTCCGAATCTGCAAACTTGAGATCCAATCACAATCATCCAGATCAATCTCCAAAGCCATAGGTCTCGCCCATCGTTTCTGTATTTTCTTGGATTCCTCCAGCTGTTCTGCTGTCAGCAGCCGCACAGGCGCACGCAGGCTTTTAATCGCCACGGCAAAGACCTCTCCTTATGCCCCTCCACACTCGCAAGAGATTCCAAGATCCTCTCATTAAAATCCTCGACCGGCCCCCCGTGCTTGAGCAGAAACCGGACAACCTCTGTGTTCTCGTTCAGAATCGCATTGTGCAACGCCGTCGGCCCATTGCTATACTTCCCGTTTCCTACATGTATATCCGGCTTCTTCCCTGTATATTCTTCGAGCAAGTATTGCACCACGTCGAGCTTCCGCTGAGCTGCAGCAACGAACAAGGGTGTAGCATGATATTTATGAGAAATATGATCCACATTGACATCATACTTCTCCAGTATCATTTTTGTGGTCTCGAGGGCACCTACGGCCGCCGCAGACATCAACCTTCGTTGCAACCAATCCTCATACATCCATTTCGCATTCGAGTCTGAAGCCATGATTTCAGCGGGCGGCCGCATCAGAACCTCGCACACCAACCTGAAGATATTCTTATTGTCCGATTCTTGAATCATAGTCTCGGTGGCATTGAAAATATACATCTTGAACGTATCTTCTTTCTTGATGTTATATGGGGGCAAATACTCGAACATGCCCGTATCGACGTCTCGAGGTGTCAGATATGAGAGCAACAACTCGAGACACGGCAGCGAGGCTTTGGAAATTGGTTTCCAGAGTGCATCCTGGACCGCTACTCTCTGCTCCTCGCTCAAGCTGTCGCCTTTCCATGCGCCGCTTACATCGGTCAGAATCGGATAGCCCGCTTTTTCGAGCACGACTTCCAACATCTCGACCGACATCGAGTCAGCCGCAGACCCAAGAATCTCGGAATCGATGCTGAGACCCGCTTTGACTGATTTCGGATGGTCTAGGAGTAGTTCGAGGGTATCGATATTTCCAGACTCTGCGACAAGGAACAGGATGCTGGGTCCAGAGTCGAGCCGGAAAGTCGGATCAGCGCCCTGGGACAGAAGCCATTGCACAGTTTCGAACGAACCGTTCTTGCCGGCGTACATGAGCGGTGGACAGCCCAGATTGTCGAGGGCATTTGTGTCCATGCCGCCTTTTTCTACCAGCAGCTTTACGCAAGAGACGTGGCCCTGGAGGCACGCGTTGTGTAATGGGTATAGCGCCGTTTCTTCTTTCCTCTCATCCTCCCTCTCGACCTCGTCGTCATCCTCATCTTCAATCTGCTTTTTCTTCACGTATTTCGCCCCCGGATCAACACCTAGATCCAACAGCTCATCTACCACACCCGCTCTTCCGTTCAAGGCAGCTGTATCTAGTATGAGTCCGCCTTTCTCGGGGAACTCTTGCAGCACGTCTTTGAGCGCGGCAATGCGTTTAGTGCCAGGTGGAAGGTCAAAATAATGGCATTTCGTGGTGTTGTCGCACCCGGTTTGATCCCACCAAAAGGGGTCCTGGAAGTGTTCGCGTGTTGGGGAAAAGACAGAGATGGCCATACCCGGCGAGGGAGGTTGCGATCAAAAATCCTACTTTGAGAGCGAACAGAGTAAATTGTATGATTTTGTCGGGATCGAATTATGCGTAGGGGATCGTCGCTGTCTAATATCTATATGTCGTCGTTTCCTCGTTGGTGGGGCTGGGGTTGGGGAGCGAGGTGGAAGGCGCACTACGTCATGCTTCATACCTAGGCATCTACACAGTATGCAGCTTTAGTTTTGATGACCCCAGCAGCAACCGCATTGGGCGTGATAGTGCATCTGTGGTATTGTCTATCCAACTTCATTCGTCCTTATGTTTGACCCGCGACTCAAAGCTCGGCATCAATAGTCAGTAATGTTTTAGAAGGCTTGGAACTCCTAATAGACCCTGTAGTTGTGGAAATACATGGACGTATATGAAGCGTAGGTGACGGGATTGAACATATAGCCTACTGTGACGGAGAAGAGGAAGATGCGCCCAGATAAGGCGGATTTCACTTTATTTCCCATGTTGGCTTCGCAATATCATATTGCAATGTCGCTTACCTGGGGCTTTGTAGCTTAGTTCACGCAAGGCTGCTTAGGGGGTCAGCTGAGATTTCTGTGTCGGCGAGCTGAACTGGTACTGCGTTGAACCCATGAAAACAGTGGGCAAGATCCACCCGATTACAACTTAATGATTGATACCCCCTTTCATTTGCCAGCTTTATGAGAAAGGTATAAATTTGATATAAACACTGAACAGGACAGTGTTGATCGCTAGCATCCTAAGAGTAAGGAGCGCGAAGAATATATGAAGTATATACACGAAAAGTAGCTGCAAATCTCGAACCAGCGGCATCATTCACTCCATCACCACATCCCGCGCAGTATTCGCATGCAAATGCTCCAGACTCGCCAACTTGCGGCTCTCCCTCTTTGCTGGATTCGAGCACGCACCGCCCTTGCACGCTTGGTACAGGCTGATTGCGCTTGCGCCACCGCACACTTGATTCTTATTTCCAGAGCACTTCATCAGACAATTGCCTAGGGACCCCTTCACCGGCGCCTTGTCGGCAGCGACCTGATTTCCGCAGTAACATTCTCCACCATACACGAGACCCGCGTAGAGCGTGTTCTTGGTCTTGCAAAAGTCGATGCACAACTCGACGGTCATACTGTTGCCATAGGTCTGGGCGGAGGAGAGGGTGCGCTTCCCCGCATCGTCCTTGCCGCAGCCAATGTACTTCCAGCCCTTGCTCTTAGTGAGGTCGACGTAGCCCAAGCTTTCGGGTGTTGGGACGACGGATAGCCCAGGGGCAACGCAGTTTGCTGGAGCGGATTGGCCAACGAAATTGCAACCTGGAAGGGCGGGGAGCACGCCCGTGACTTTCTCATTGATCATAGAGGGGAGTTTGCAGGCTTGGGCCTCGCCTTGGGTGCGGAAGGTACCAAAAGTCTGAGTCGGGCAGTTGGGTGTCCCGTCGACGCAGTTAGTGACAGCTTTTTGAAGGATAGCTTCGTCCCAGCCATTCAGCTACAAGTATGTCAGTACCTAATCGAAACGGGCGGACGATGGAGCCTCTTACAAAGTCACCATGATAGCCATAACCAGTAGCATCCCCATTCGAGAAGACAAAAGGCTGCTTATCGCCATACCACATATCCTTGAAACCCTTGGTATCATAATAGACTTCATAGAACAGCGTAACGAGATGTACGGGATGCGTCGAGGGACATCTGCCCCCGTCATAGTTTCCATCTTTGGGATACACCACGTGAGTCTTATGATTGCTTGAGTCGACATTCTTGCCATCCCAGCAGCTAGGAAATGTGACCTGGACTCGAATCGTGTCGCACTTCTTCGAGGGTAGGCCTTTGGTATCGGGTCCATCACCACCGGCAGCACCGACACACTTGTGAGTTACGGCGCGGCCCGCAAAGTCGTCGGTTTCCACTCGCTTGCTAGAGTTTCCAGCCATCATGCGGAAGCCTGGTGGGAAGGCGCGTAGCTTGTCGTTATCGGGACCACCGCGGGTTCTGGAAGTTAGGTTGGTTAGTATTCATGTTTAAAACGACGCCACGGCCATGATTTCGATTCTCTCTTACAGGTAGTAGATGGCCATGCCCCCCATATCTCCCCCATTATTATCACCAATGATCGGGACGCTTAGAAAACTTCCATTCTGAGCGTGAAAATACAATTTCGGCGACCAATAATTTGATAGATCCTGTTTGATACTACAGGTGGAGCACTGCGATGCGCGGGCTTTTTGGTAGTCCATAGTGAAGTTGAAGCCGTTCCCCCCAGAGATGGTGTGTACATGGCCGGAGGCGACACCAGGGCTTACCAGCGGGTCGGCGCGTTGGTCAAAGAGCCTGCTGTAGCATTGGACAACGAAGGTACTGTTGACTGGCGCAGCAAGAGAGGCAACAAGGCCGAAAAGAAGGGATTTCATACTGCTGGAGTATAGAAATGGAAAGGAACGAATCTGAATAGAATGATAATGCTGTGTGATTGAAAAGACCGACTTGAGCGTGCCTTTTGAAAAGAGCGACGATGAAAAATGAGCACAAAGCGAAGGGCACAGGTTTCAAACCTGAAAGAGTAAGGAGATGAAGAAAGTAGACGACCTTGGAAATGAAGAAAGAACTCGGCGATCCCAGCATGAACGAGAGATGAAATGGGCGCCTTATGAAGATGTCTGGAATATGTTCCGACATCACGATCCCCTCCCACGGGTTCCTAATACCAACGCCGATTGAACAACTCCAATCACAACACTTACCCCTGCAGCAGCGCGGCGCGCCCCAGTCACCACAACCGCTTACAGCATGAGTCTCGACAAGTCGGTTAATATAGAAATCAGCCACTGGTCGCACGAGGAGGCCGCAAACAAGTCGCCGAGAAATGATGGGAGTGGTACAAGGGGCGAGAAACTCTACGCGGGGTGGTTTCGAAACGAGTGGTGGCGCTTATCCTCCTGGTTTGCGCCTGGCGATAGAATCTGCACACGATATTAAACCGCCTGCTAGATAAGCTCAAAATAGAGAAACATGACTGCTAGGGTAGTCAGAATGTGCATATCTCTATCTTTATCAAAATCCACACTAGCTGATAATCATATAAGCGGCGCAGAAGTGTGGTTGTACTGCGCGTAAGCTAAAAGCTGAGATTAGGTGAGCTTTGTCCCCCTTTGCGACTGCCTGTTGGCCAAGTCCGAACAGGAGGACCGAGAAGGGAAGACCGAAGGGAGGGAACCGAACTTGGGCACAAAGGAGTTCGAACGCAGCAGCTTGTGCTCAACCGCCGGTGCTACCTAGGAAGTTGCAACGATATCCAGCTCATGATTCGGGCCTGGTAGGCGCTAATGATACCACGTCGTGAATAGTGATAAATGTCCGAGATAAGTTCGATACTTGGGCAATAGTAGAAGTCTCTTCCAGGGCGGTATTGATGGAGTACGGTAGAGAGGGAGAGAAAGCCTGGACGCGGGTATAGGAGTAATGATTCGTGGGCTAGTCTCCACGGCGCAAGGTAGTCAAAATTGCTGCGCGACATCCATGCATCTTTTCCTTCATTGACGACGTCCACATTTCTGCCTGTAGTATTATCATTCACATTTGATGGCGTCTTTCCAGCGTGCGGAAGATCTTTCTCGTCATCGTTGGGTTTCCAGACGCTTCGTGGCCGTGGTATCGTATTCGAAATGGCTTTTACAATAACGTTACTATCAATTACCGCCATTTTCATCACCCGGCATCGAGGCCGTCGTTAGTGAAGTCGCCAAGAGGCACTTCAGGCTATCAATTCTTTATAGCTGCCTATTTCTAAAGACGTGCGAGATGTGACAACTCTAAGGGAAAGGCTGACATAGCTCTTGGGGCAGTAATGCGTCAAGGAATGTGCCTTATATAGCGAGTCTTAGATAGTTTACCCTTTTTAATCTCTATAGATAGTCATCTCCTCGCCGTGTTTCCTATCTCATGCAAGTTAGCCTGGTTCGAACGGAATGAGACATGTGCGTGTCGTACTTCCCTGATGCGACGGACCGATCTGATATCTATGATGGGAAATGGCAGCACTTCCAAGGGCGATGCTGCAATGAGTTTGAAAATAGGTCTTGAGCCCGGACGGCAGTAGCGACGGGAGCTCGAGCTGCATTGAGAGGTAAGATAAGACAAAGAGCATGTGCATTCTATCGCCCGACGCTTAGCACTCGCGGTACTTTCAGTCACACATTTCGCGAGCCCACATTGCGACTCGCTTTTACGACCACAGGGTCAATGTCTCTCTGAATAAAAATTATGACAAATCTAAGATCTTGCAACAATTAGTATGGGCGTACAGCGAATTTAGAGACCGGACTGACAAGTCCTACCATGACTATACACTCTTGGAGGAATTACATTCCGTACTAATTGTTGGCAACAAATGGGCTTCTGGCTCTTATAAATAAAGGTCTGTGAGATCCTTCAGTTTGGCATACCAACGGCATAGTTTCTGTTTTGCCAATCAGAAGGGCAATTTTTTCTGCATATGATCAGAGAAGGGCTATATAAGTTTTGCCTTCTTTTTTTTGTATTAATCTAGGCTCGGCAGCAACACTAGAAAGCTATCAAACCTGACCTCTCGATAATGCTAAATTGCAACTGTAGCTATGGTTTCAACAAAATAGTACCCCTGAAATAGCACACCAGAAGGTGTTCATTTGCAGCAGCACCTGGAAGTTGGCGTGAAGGGCGAGAATATTTTCACGTGACGTGCCTACTTTCCAGGAATGAACTAACCCCTCCCATTTGCGTCACGGCTGGATGGCTTCAAATCACGAGCGACTTCAGCAAACCCTAAACTGTAACACCCCCACCATCACTCATTCATGCACTAAACCTGCCAGGCCAGCGGTGGATGGCACCAAACGCTTGGGGGACGGAACGCACAAAACACTCAACGCTTGGCGTGACGAATCAACAGTCCGCACAAAGAACGCAGAATGATTTCGGCGAATGAGAATGGTCCGATCCAAGTGGGTCTCTGGCGAGCGCTACTGGATAAGGTTAGGAGGAGCCTAACAAATGACGATCTGAGATGGCCCAACAACCGCAGAAACGGCGCAGAGCGAACGCACAATCAGCGCACCGTGTATATAAACCGAAGCTTCTCCTTCAACTTGAACGCATCCACATCAAGCACTTTGAACCTTCAATCTCAATCTTCGAACCCCCAGCTCCCAAGCCAACAAATCAACGCACTCCCACCCCACAACCAACCAACACCTCAACAAGATGGGAAACTGCGGCTGCTCTTCGTCTGGAACCTGCAACTGTGGATCTAACTGCTCTTGCGATAGCTGCCCTGTATGCTGCGCCCTCTCTCAGTTGCTCTCTCTTCTTGCCGATGTTCATCGCTGACGGATCATGACTGTAGCACAAATAAATATCGACGACATCATCAACGGGAACTGCCACATACCATGGATGAATATTGATACTTTAAAAGGAACGGGAAGGGGAGCGGAATGTAAGACGAAACTTGCGGAAGCCAAATCATGATTCAATGAATGAAAAAAAACTCAACACAATGATCAAAACTTGTTTGCTCGCCATGCTGATCTGTGTGACTGGACGTCTCGCGATGGTGTTGTGTGGCACAGAGTGTAAAGCCTAGCAAGGTCTTCGACTTGATGTTAAATGCCGCTAGACACTTGTATAGATGATTTAGGCTCTTTGGACAGCTTGGACTCGAAGTGAAAATTTGGTGCTTGATTGGACATGAGATTCCTTAAACACTTCCGATACTTTCCCACCATCTGTAGTCATACACGGCATGCAAGAAATACCGTCCTCTGAAGGGGGGACGCACGACCCGGCGACAATAATCACCATCATCCGCAGCACACAGTGACCTCCTCCTGTAGCCTATCGCTCCCGCCGAGCCCGACACCAAAGCTCTCCCATCCAAAGGCGAAGAATCCTAGAAATGCACCAATGAAGATACAGATGATGATATACCCATTATAGTACATGGCGAGCAGCATGACGAAGTACGCAACGGCGAACTGGAGCATGTGCAAGAGCGCTCGGACGGCCTGCTGCATAACGCTTGGGCGGAAGCGCTTAGTGGGTATGCAATTGTTGCGTGACGTTGGGCCGGCGGAGGCTTCGGCGCTCTTGGAGACACCTGTGGTCGAGGAGACAGGGGACGCGGAAGAGGTGGCGACAAGGGACTTGGTGTGCTGATTGATGATATAGCGGTCGTATTCCTTGCCCGCGCGGCGCAAGAACTCGAGTGAGACGACGAGGAGGAGTACGCCGATGCAGGACCCGGCGAACATGCCTTTGCTGGTGACGTGCCACGAGCTTGAGATGAAACCTGTATAACGTTGTCAGCATCGACATCAAACCATCTTCTGCGCGGCGGCTTTGCGACTCGGGCGCCAGAGTCGTAGAGGGATTTGGGGGTTACGAGGAGGACGCACATGAGTCCACGGTGTTCCAATTCCACAACATCTGTAAATCACACGGTCAGCAACGTCGCCCATTTCATACATGGTCCAGTCCTCATGCCACTCACAGAAATCTTGCAGTCGCCGCCCATGCTCATCCCAGCCATATCGCTAGTTGCAGAAGTGCTCGACGCCATGGCTGCGGTGCCTGTCGCCGTACCTGACATGGCCATAGAGCTCATAGCCATGGCCATAGAGCTCATAGACATGTCCATTGTCGACGTTGCTGTTTGTAGTTCAACGAGTGAGCTTGGGAGAGTTGATCAAGGTTGAGGGTATTTCTGCTTGATCGGGCAGCGAGAGCGGCAGCGTAGACAAGAGATATAGATGCCAAGACTGTCGAAGAGGCGGATGAGCAAATTAATGAGCAAGTTTTTTTTTGGTGGTACGAGGATGTGAACGGTAATGATAACACAACGTAGATAGCTAAATAGTAGGTGCGGATTCTTAGGGAGACTATGTACGAAATTGAGAGAGATTTTCGAGGAAGGCGGCCACCTCGGGTCATGGGATATATGAGTAGAGGAAGGAACGGTTCCATTGAAATGGACCATGTCTACAGGTGTATACGCCCACCAACCCAGCTGGGCGCTCCCATTACTCAGCCAACGTGTTCCCATCGCTCCTCGCACCATCTTGCACAAGCCGTGCAACTATCCTCTGAGCTCTGCATCTGCATCTCCATCGAAGGAATGCGAAGTGCGCATGCAACGAAGGCGTCAAGTCTGTCATCGAGATTCGTGTCGGGTGCGCCATGCCTACGCTCGTTCCCTAATTCGTGCTAGCGCTCCACGCGCGCATTTGCGCGCATTCGCATCTCTTGGCTGGCACCGGCGAGGTGTTCGTGAGCGTGTTGTCGGCCTGCCGTTCTTCGTTCTTTCCTTACCACTAGGTGGAAGAGAATAGTCAAGACAGAGTATCAGGTGATCTCGCTAGCGAGCTGGAAGCTTCAGATATGTCGGGAGAAGTCGGTATGCAGGTGCATGGGAGCATTGGCTAACAAAACGTGCGATAGATTGATGTATGCTTAGCGCTGGAAGCTTGGGCTTCTTGGATATGGTGTCATGGGTAGAATCCCCGAGTGCAAGGATTGGCTTTGACTTCCAGGGTTGGTGAATGTTGCGAAGGTCCGTATGCCACAGATATATTGCGCCCAGCACATGATGGGCTTCCACTCTCCGGGTTATGAAAATGTTTTTGAAGCTTTGTTTATGCTGTGTCTGTTCCTCTTTTCAATCATGATTACCCTTCAATGTTTAAAGCGCTAGTCCTAACGCGGTAATCCGATGTCAAACATAGAAACAATATCAGAAAGCAGAAAGCAGAAGGCATATGCCCCTTTTTGGTGCTCGAAATAGCATCAATAATCTCTAGAAAACAGAAAGTGCTCCACTGTCACCGAGACAACCGTTTCTTTTTGTTCCCTTCCCCATGTTCATCCCAAATCAGTAAACGCGTACTATAATCCTCTTCCTCATACCCTCAAAAGTGTTGTGCCATTGATCGCAAACGGATCGTCGTTGGGATCTGTATGTCGTACATATTCCATCATTTTTCCAATCCATGTTGCGTTCTCAAGGGTGTAGTATGTCTCGACGAAGTGGAGCATAAGATCCATGCCCGAAGACACACCAGAAGAGCTCCAAATTGGAGGAGACCCGGAATCGTCTTCAACCCAGCGCTTGTCCGGGAGCCAGGTAGTGTTAGGTCCGAACTTGATTATGCCTGGCCAGGATGTCTTGTGTGTGGTCGCCTACATCACATATTCGTCAGTACTGACAACAGAGGGGAAATTGAGAAATAGAAGGTATTCTGGCTGACCTTCTTGCCATCAAGAACACCAGAGCGCGCCGCTAGGCCAGATCCGGTGCAAACTGTGATGAGTTGCTTGACCTTAGGCGTCTTTTCCTTGATGAATTGAATGGTGGCGTTCAAGCTATTCGAGCGCATGCCCGGTCCACCGACCACGATCAAGACATCAAGCTCTGGAGCTGTATGAATGGTGTGCGTAGGTGTAAGTGAGGTGTGTGTGTGCGAGTTGAATTTGTTCTCGGTCAAGGGCAGAGAGCTGACTGGGTCTAATGTCTCGGCGATGAAAGCGACATCGATCTTGTGCATATAGCCTAGGAATTGTAGTATTTCCAACGGGCCAAACACATCTATCGAGTCAAATGCGGGGAAGAATAGCATGCCATAGCTTTGGGGTTTGGTTCCATTAAAAGCTATTTTATGTGAGCGATGAATTCGAATGCCGAGTTCTCCGAACTACATCGCAGTTATATAGACTTACGATCGGCCACCCCACTAGAACATAGACTGAGAAGTGACACATAAGTACCAAGAGACTGGAGGAAACCCATTCTGCCGGAAAGGAAGCAAAATGCTGCCACAACCACCAAAATTGAAGAGAGGATGAAGAATACAATAGAGGCCCTCACGGATTCACAATACTTATAGCTTTCATTCTCTAAGCCTCGCTTTAAATTCCTTCGGGGTTTGAAGGTAGACATCGTGGTGGCCAAGCCCTCGTTTCAAACAATGTTTATTACCCGAGCCCATGGGAGATGAATCTTGGCAAAGTTTCGCACGAGAGACGAATCAGTGCCGTATGAAAAGCGGGGACTGTCCAGATGGATATGAGCCATCCAACCTCTCGGGGCTTCGAGCCAACTGGTTGGATGAAAAGTGCGTGGATTTGAGCGCGTTTCTAGGAGACGAACATGTCGGCATTTGATAGGGCGAGGCGCAATACATGCCTGGAGATTTGAAAGGATGGGGGCGGGCTAAATTCTTAGGTACGATCTACGGACAAAACGTGCCGAAGGGTGGAACTACAAAAGCCCGAGCGATCACCTATAAATTCCTTTCTCTGCTATTAATTCTCACATACTACATCAAATAGCCTCACCATGATTCTGTTGCTCGAGCTCTCATTGCAGTAAACATCCATGTGGCAACACCTACCATATTCGTCGTATGATGATAGCCTACGACAACCAACTATTCAATAAACATATCTGACAGGAAATTGTGTCCGGTAAATAGAAGAGAGTACAGTAAAACAATGATGCAAGCTATTACAGAAATAATCTGAGAGAATAAATATATATATACCGACAGTGTACAGTTGACTCCATATGCCATTCCCGTGGTTACGACTATATCTGAAGAACCACCATATAAACGTTTCTGTTATAAACTGGGTGTAGCTAGTGATTGCTCTAGGTCGTAAGTTCATTAGATTCAGGTCTTTTCGTAAGATGCCACCCTCGAAGAGACAACAAATATCATGGGACCTGTGGAATATATCGAGGACGTATTTAACTTTTTCCTTTCGCTCGTATACATTATTAAATACATTGTTTTGATTTGCATTGCAGTTGGGGACACAGCATATCCAACTGAACTTGTCAGTTCAGTCGACACCCCATGCAGCAAAAGTTTATTGACCACTCGTCACCGGAAATTTATAAAGAGCTGCCGCTGTAGACTAAGAATTGACCGAAGAAGGGAACACTCTTATATTTGCGGCTGCCGGCGCAATCATCCAATTCGATAGTTTCAACCCCGAATATAACCTCATAGCGAGTGCTCACTCTACATCCACAAGTCGCTTCTTCCCTTTTTCTTTTTTCTTGACTACCGTCTCCGGCACGCTCTCTACACTTTCAACACTCTGTCCGAGAGTCCCATAACTTCGAGACCTGGATGGCCCACCAACCTCGGTCCCACTATCCTCGGGAGTGGCCAACAATGCAACTTCCGCACTTGGCCCCATCACGCCGCTCTCACGGTCCCTGTTCACGTCATCGGTAAATTTTCCCACATTGGACCATTTTGCCCACTTCGGCATTGTGACTTCTCCCTTTCCAAACCGCTCAAGAATCGATGGCTGAGAAGGCCCTGCTTCAACTCGATTACAGTCCAGAACATCGTTCGGGAGAGTGTTGGCCACATTCTCATCCTTTGCCTTAACAAAATGCCCACAATTGTCACATTCCCTCACTTCCAAGTCTTTTTTCCAAGCAGCATGTTTCCGCGCCATCAGCTCCTTCCAAAATGCGACTCCGTGCAAGATGCTGGCAATGACATTTGTCAAGTTTGCGTACGCTTCGAAAGTCTCAGCGCCGTCACTGTAGTAGGAGCGGTGGCCATTGTATATAATGGCGAAGAATTCGGCCCAGAACAGCCATTGAAAGATCAAGGCAAGGACTAAATCGGTGATTACAAGACGTTTGCATGGCCATTCAGGTGTCTCGTCAGATAGACGTGTTGTGGCACGGAAAGTAGCCGGAGTGGGAAGGGGATTCGTCGTTATATCAGAAGGAAAGGCAGCCTTCGAGATGGCGTAGGTGACAAGGTCATGGACGCAAAATGTAAAAGATATGAAAAGAAAGACGACGGACGTGAGAAAGATGGGGATATTCCACGAGTTGTAAGAAGCCAATGATGCGATAGCAACAATATTTAATAGCAGACCAGCGACGTCTGAGATGATAGTGTTGAGCTTGAGTCTGTATAATGGATGAGACTTATAAGGGAGGACATTGAGAGTGGAACGCATCATATCCTAGATTCGCAGAGGGTTGAAAATCATGAGAAACTCGAAGCTTGATTTGAAAGTTGAGTAAGTTTCAAGTTTAAGAGATCCGCCTTGGTCGGATATGAAAGTTATCTGGCCTTTAATGCTACCAGGAGGACTCGGTTGCCTAATAATTGCGATTGCGAGGCCTAATCATCCTCCAGGTCCGAGCTTCAATCTAGCCAATTCCTTTGCCCAATTACGAGGCTGCATCTGAAACATTAAGGAACAACTTGTATGAGAGCTATTCTCAGTGTGGAAAGGTCCGATTAACCCCGCTTCTAATCCTCGATACTGGATACGATGTATACCTGTCCTTTCCCACTCACCACGGAACAAATCACAGCACTGTGTTAGTGAACAACATGCGACAGTTTTTAGACCCTAAACATACAATACCCTTGTGTGGCATCCTCGCTATTGTGATTGGACACCTCATATATTGCTATTTACTCTCTTCCAGCTCGTACCATAAATATGGACACATGTATAGAGTCATTGACAACCCAAATTGAGACCTTTGTGGTATGTACTTCGATGAAACTGTTTTGTGAAGCTTCAGGATACATGGTGAAGTATCATCGAGGGACACAAAACGCTGGACGAAATTTCCAACCAGTTTTACAACTCTCAATCAATAAAAAATGATTGTATAGGATGTGACTATCCACGAGGCTCGGTTCGGTACTATTAACGTACGGACAAACGCCAAGTTCCATCATATATAGATTTGATTCACAGGTTACACAATCCTAGAGCCTAGACTCACTAACGTGGAATTAGTTAAATGCGCTAAGCTGCAATTTTTCTATGAATGAAGGCGCCTGTGCTGAGAATTGTATTACAGAATTTACAGAATTAATACGGTTGTCACGAAGGTCATACTGAGTAGAACTAGTGCTGGGTTGAGATAAGCACGAGTTGCTCTTTCTGTTCGTTAACATTCTATACGGAAGTTTACCGAACCTGGCTGAAACTCAAATGCAAGTTCATGGAATTACGTTAATGAAATGTCCAGAATTGTCTTTCTGCAGTATATCTTGGTTATCATTTAAACAGAAAAAAAATAATGAAACATTAGTTCTCTTAAACCTTCTTGCTAAATTTGGACCTCTATCTTTCTTTTCTTGAGTCTTGCCGTCCCGTCTCCACTGCTTGGCAACAGCAGATTCCCGGCACATCCGTCCACGGTATATGCAGCCAACGAGTCGTGAGTGTGTGCCGAGCCGCAGGTTGCGTTGCCAATGTGCCTCATTCGGGTTGTTCGCCGGGTCTCGTCCGTCAGCAGTGCATTCAGACATGCGCCACTACAACTGGATACCACCCAACCGACGCTGTAATTATATACTCTTCCAAATTTACTAACACTCTGACCCCTGTGCTCTCAATTACTCGCGCCCAATCCTTCCACTTTTAACTGACCAACAGTGGATACGACTTATTTTCTTTTTTAGAATCCTTTCGCGCTACTATCCTATTCCGCCGAAGCATCAATGCAACTTTGCGGCGGCGGTCATACAGCTTATGGAATATTGATCACGGGATTCTCTATTACGTTAGACGCGGTTTCCGCGCTCCCACATCCCCGCAGCCACACAGTATATGTATAGGCATGGATCCATACATTTAACCGTTCATATCGCGGCCCACTTCGTTCTGTTTCCCGACACATTGGTATTTGGGCTCGGCATCATAATGAAGTTTTGTTCCAACCCCGCGTCCTTCCTCCTTGTAGCGAATTTCGTTCTCGCCGCGGATATCTCTGAATTTGTTATTTCACCAAACTCCATTGCCCCACTCTTCGATGTCGATGCCCTACCACGCTCCATCCCACGCCGCCAAAAAAGGAGCGAGATTTGCAAAGTCTACCCTGGCGACAAGAACTGGCCTTCCGATTCAGAATGGAGCGCATTGAACAAAACAGTCGGCGGTGCGCTCATCAAGCCTGTTCCAAGGGCAGCAGTGTGTCATTCCAATTGGCCTCAGTATTATGATCCGGCGAAATGTACAGACCTAATGGCGAACTATAATAATCATGAGCGACGGTTCGTGTATTTCCAGCGCAAATCACATAGCACTTTATATGTGCTGGAGTATCCGCTGACGAAGGTATAGAGTGGCTGATCCAACCGATCTGATATATGTGTACTTCCAAGGACTATCGTGTCTACCCTCCACAGACCCAACTACGCCTTGCACAACTGGCGGAGATCCATCTTACGTCGTGAATGTCACTACCCCGGAACAAATCAGTACCGTCATCAAGTTCGCAGCAAAGAAAAAAATCCGTCTCATCATCAAAAATACTGGCCATGATACTGGCGGAAAGTCGACTGGTGAGGGTTCATTGAGTATTTGGACTCATAATATGAAGACTATTCAGTGGCTGCCCAAATACACAACCAAGTATTACACAGGTCCGGCTCTAAAAGTCGGGGCGGGAGTTTCACTAGACGAATTTTATCAAGCAGCCGATAACCATGATGTTACAGTAGTGGGTGGCGAATGTTCGGTTGGTTACCCCTCCCTCTTTGTACTATCTTTTCTCGGGGCTAACTCTCATGTGATTCAGACCGTGGGAGTAGCTGGTGGCTACTCGGCTGGTGGCGGCCACTCCCCTGTCGGTGGTCTATTTGGCATGGGAGCCGACAACATCGTTGAGCTCACCGCGGTTCTTCCAAATGGGACACACATTACTGCAACAACTGGGTCTAACCCCGAGCTTTTCTGGGCATTCCGCGGTGGTGGAGGCGCTACTTTTGGTGTTGTCACCTCGATTACCGTGAAAGCGCGGCCGAAGATTCATGTCACAATCTCGACGTGGAGTTTTGGCACCGCAGCGAATAATATCACGAATAGTACCTTCTGGCAAGCTGCTCGCGTCTATCTTGAGCACGTTACTACCATAGCAGACTCCGGGTCTCAAGTAAGTTTGTCAAACTATAGCAAGCTTCAGCAACTTATTTTCATCAGGCATTCGCCCAAATCCGACCTGCCACTGGCGGACTAACATTCAGCATGACCAGTTTCGTCGCTCCTAACAAAACGGTCGCAGAATATGATACCCTCATGGCACCCTTCTTTTCCAAAATTTTGACCCTCGGAATTTCGGTCACGCAAAACACGACCTTCCATCCATCTTTCTTGGGCGGCTGGCAGCGCGCCTTCCCCAAAATTAGCCAACCATGGAATCCAGAGAAGCAGGTAGTAGCCTCGGGATCCCGACTCATACCGCGCAAGAATTTTGAGCAGCCCAAGTTGTTCAATCAGACATTTTCTACATTACAAAATATTGTGGACTTGGGATACGGCTTCATCTTCTATGCTCAGAAGAACGAAGCACACGCAGGGGTCGACAATGCAATTAACCCGGCATATCGCAAGTCAGCAGTTTTTCTTATCCTCAGTGGCAGTTACCCCCAGAACGCCTCTGCAGTGGAAGTAAATGTGGTCCGAGATCAAGTCACCAAGGTCATCGTTCCAATTCTGAAGGCTGTAACTCCCGGAAGTGGAACTTACATGAACGAGGCGGACATCCGGGAAGAAGGCTGGCAGCAAAGCTTCTTTGGCAGTAATTATGCGCGCTTGTTGAAGCTTAAGAAGGAGGTCGACCCTAACAGCATCTTTTGGGCGAAGACGGCGGTCGGCAGTGAGAACTGGTACATTCAGAATGACCATGGCCTGCCGGAGGTCGGAACTGGCCGTCTTTGTAGAAAACTGTGATGATACACGATAACATATAACGAATTTCAAAATCGAATTACTATTACTACAGTTCTCGTACACGTGTACACATAGCTTTCGATAACGTAGAATGCCCACTTATGTGATTTCCAGCACGATTCGTGCTTGCTTTGACTTGTTGAATTTAATTGTGGATAGCAAAGTACACGTTGGACGAAAAGAGACAAGTGTAGGTGTTTGCATATCTAATTTGTAGAACGCGTCATCGATGAAATCCTTAGCGTGCTCTAGCTTGTAAAGAACTCTACAACTCACACTTCCACCCGTCACCTTCACTAGTCTGAAGCTTATTCAAACCTCCTCCCATCCCATCTCTATGCAAATATCTACCTCATTGAACCATCTAGCTCGTATCGATTATAATATGATATATGACAATAGCGTTGAGCTTCTCCGAGTCTGACTGAGAAGACACCAAAACTGCGGACAGTTTGAATCGCGGGATACGCATGATTCTTGAAAAAAAATGTATAGTATTTATTTTCTCGAAAGCGCCTTGGTATTTATGCCAGAACAACCGAAAGGCACCCGACTAAATTGCATCTCGTCGATAATTTTCGTCAGTAGTCATCACATCTACGGGAACTCAGCCGCGCAGTACACCTCATCTGGCGGACCTTCAACGCCGACCAACTCTGATCCAGTACCTGTCTTCGAGCAGACGGCAGTCAGAGCAACTGGAGCACAATCTGCGTAAATCCGTTGACCACTCGTGCCGAAACTAAGAGGAATATCGTTAGGATTAGTATCGTTCAGGTACATCGAGCTGGCCCGACACGCAGAAAGTGGCCCGCTTCGTATGCGAGTTCTTGGAAGAACTGGTCGGTGCTGTTGCTCCCAATGGAGACCCCTAGCGTGCCTGTGTTTGTCGAAAAGTGAACAGCGTTGTAGTCAGACACTGTAGCACCTCCCCCTGGCGTGATGATCAAACCCTCCCGGCCACTACCAACAGAGATACCCTCTCCGGTACCGGTTGTATGGCTGTACTGGTAGAAGAGCGCTGCTTGGATGATTTCGCGTACGAGGGCGGTATAACCCCCTCTGTTCATGCATACATACCAAGTACCCCGGTTGAGTTCATTGAGATATTCTGTGTTTGCGGAGTGTTTCGCACTATATACCCTTATTTCTTTTGAGTAAAGAACGACTAAAATTCCGTCTCCATGTTTTTGAATAAGCATACATAATTTATATTCTACTATACTAGGATTGCCTGTTGTTGAAATTCGGCATCAATACTAACATATCTCTTCGTGTTCATGCTAATACCTCCCGTCCTTCTAGCTCCTTCTTCGTCCACTCCCACAGTTTCTCCGTTAATCTTTCATCCCTCGCTTCCTTGCTCGGCGTCCCAATTTTTGCATATGGAACTACATAAGCTCCAGAGTTCGTGCTTTCGAAATCAGAACTAGCGACTGCAAACAGTGAGGACCACGCTCCCTTTTCCTGGTCATCTAGAATTCCCAGACACCTCATGATCCTGGTGATCGGCCCCGATATCATTGCAGGAGCGACTCCAGTCGCCTGTCTGTTTAAGTCGGTGTCGATATGTCCAGGATGTACGGCAGCAAACCAGATCTCTCCTACCTCGGTGCCCCTAGGTCCGTAGAGAGAGTTGAGCTTGTTGATGTGTAAAATCTGCGCGAGTTTTGATTGTCCGTATCTCGTCATTGAGTTTGAACTTTCCAAGCCGATATTGTCGAATTGGATGCCGCTTTTAGGAATAAAACGTTCGTGGCCATTCGATGTGAGGTTTATAACCCGAACACTTCCGGGACCCGAAACAAGGGAGGTTGAAAGGAGGAGGGGTGTGAGGAGGCTTGTAAGAAGCCAGTGAGAGAGATAGTTGGTTTGGAACTGGATCTCATATCCGTCGCCGGTTAGAGAATAAGGAACGCCCATAACACCTGCATTGTTGATCAGACCGGAAAGCATTGTTGTTTCTTGTTTCAGCCTGTTGGTTGCCTCTACAACGGAAGAGAGCTTAGTAAGATCCATATGAATGAACTTGATATCGACATCTGGAAACTCTTTCTTGATTTCGTCAATAGTTGCGGTAGCCTTTCCTTCACTTCGAGCCCCCATGTACACAGTCGCTCCCCGGCTTGCGAGTCCAATCACTGTGATCTTTCCAATCCCGGAATTTCCCCCAGTCACCAGATAGATCTTGCCATGGAGATCTGGGAAAGAGTTGGCGTCAAAATTGGATGATGGCATTTTAGTCGAGAGCGCCAGAAATATCTTGAGGAGGTCGTATGTGTAGGGGAGTCAAGAGCACAGTCAAGAGCTACTATTTATGGCGTAGTATCTCCAAAGAACTCAGATGGGAAGATTGTATAATAGTCAATGTATTTGAATAAAAGGTGCGGCAGTAAGCAGAAGATGTACCGCTATATACAATCCGAACTCGCCCTATTTCGTCCGTCTACTAAGCAATAATTATATTCATGCGTCCCATCTTCCTTCCATCATCCTTTAGAGCCAACGCTTAGCTTATTCATCCTGTCGTACACGTTCAAGCGGCTTTAAAATAGCCTTCGCTGACTAGTGCCCCGCTAGCGTCCGACTCTACCACGGAACCACCCACACTTAAATTGAACTCCCCTCCGCTCGCAGCCGCTAGCGTCCACTTTACCATCTCCCTATCCCGAGCCACGGGATTTTCTTGCGCATACCAAGATGTCTTCGGTGGCTGAGAACCCGAGTGCCGCGCGCATGTCCTGCATAACATGTCGCAATCAGAAACGGAAGTGCTCTAAGGAGATCCCAGCGTGTGAGCTGTGTCGCAGGAATCAGAGGAGATGTGAATATCCGGTGGAGTGTCCAATAGGGAGTACTGCAGAGTTATCAATGGGATACAAAGTGAGCGTGAGTTGTTTCCTCTCTGTCGTGAGGTGAAATGAAGTTGGAAGGCATCATGAACGGTCTGGGCACTATTGTTCCCAAATCCAAAAAGTATAGGGTTCGGATGCTGCACACGCCTCAATCCGGTAATGATTAATCACGTACCAGATTTCTAGTTTCGGAACTTGTTGATTTGACGTGTAACAAGATCAATTTAAGCTGACCAATATGAGTAGACAGAGATTCGACCAACATTTCCCGCCTTGGTATTTTTTGACTATTACACATTCCAAGGCCAAAGAAATAGGGTAGAAATCCCTCGAGTTGACCTACCATGGGAGTTTCGGAGCGCGATTGGGGGTCCGGATCAAGTGGTACGCGAGCTAGACGCCTACTTCAGTTCCTTTCAACTCTTCTTTCCAGTTGGTAAGGTCTTCCCTTCAACCAGAAGCATGGCACCAGAAAACTTACCTGTACAAACATAGTTTCCAAACTCCGGATGCATCACAACCTCACGACCAATATTGAACATCTCACGGCCGACACCGTTTTGCTCCTCCTTACAATGCGTTTGATGTTACATATCGACCGCAATCCATCTCCGGAAAATGCATTATACGATCAAGTCAAACGGTGCAACGCTTTCGTCGAGCGTTCCGGTGTGGTCACTATGAAACTTCTCCAATCTAATCTCCTACTCGCCTTCTACGAGTTCTCTCATGCAATCTTCCCAGCCGCTTATTTCACGATTCGGCATAGCGCCAGTATTGGTCTGGCATTGGGCATACACTCACGCTCCCCTCCATTCCAGGTCTTGAGCCCCTCAACCTCGTGGTGTGAGCTCGAGGAGCGCCGGCGGACCTGGTGGGGAGTGATTATGCTAGACCGATATATTAATATTGGCACAGGGAGCAATGAATTTTCATGTGCAGACGCAAAGCCAAACGATCTGCTTCCCATGAATGAAGAGTGTTGGGACAAGGGAGAATCGACTTTGATTCAATCACTGGCTGTGAGCTCAAGCACGGATGTTACGGCTAGTCCGTTTACGCGTGCTAGTCAAGCAGCGCACTTGCTATCGCGGATTCTACGACATATCAATGGGAAACATGATGATTACCAAACTTATTACGACGAAGCGAAGCAGCTCCACTACATTATTACCTCATTCCATGCCGCATTATCCCAAGAATTTTTAAATAGCGAAGATGAGGTCTCTCAGATTCGATTGCTCACTGCAGTTGGCCTCTGCTTTAGCGCAAAAATGGCCCTGTATGATACTTATACGTGCGCCGAGGTCGATATTAATGGAGGTATTGGGACAGACGCTCAGCTTTCAATGCAGCAAATTGCTTTGAATGAGATCAAACACACTTGTTTGGCGGTTTATTCGCTCGCCAATACGCTCATCTCCATGAGTAATGGAGGAGCTGATGTTCGAGGCATGAGCCCACTCGTATGTAACTGTCTTTACGCAGCGGGAATGCACTATTCGTGCTACATTCGGGAGACGAGACAGGTGGAAATGCAGAGAGGACTTGCGGTGATTCTGGAATCATTGAGGGGACTGGGCGCTATTTGGGGGATTGCTAGTAAGCCAATAACGAACTCTGAAAGTATGGCAGGATACGAGCTGATAATATGCACCCAGGAGAGTATTTGAACGTTCTCGAGAGCGGGAACTTTTGATCAGCCTCACAGACACGAAGGCTGGGGTGTTCCCGAGGCGGAGTCAGGAGCTGGGTGCAGCTGAAGTCGTACACCGCCGATTCATTAGCTAGCGTCCTCGAAAAAGAGGCCGAACGTCTTACTGCGAAAGAGTCGGCGAGAATATATACTATCGCACGTCACATCTTCAAGAAATTGGCGATTGCGGCAATAGGCCAACTGGGTTGAATATGTTCTACGATGTGGATCTTATCATCTTGAGGCAAGCTGCAGCTCAAGCCTCCCAAACGCCTGCCCAGAAAGCTTGCCTTTCAGATAAGCTTCAAATTGCACTCTCGTATTCATCTGTATGGACGCCGCGGTGGAGTACTAAACCAATCCCATCACGGTATCGAGCGAAATGTTCAGCCGGGCTGAATTCCCCTGCGCCCATTCCGTTGGTTGCATCACGATCAATACCGACCGATCCCTGAACGCCGTCATAGGAAAGTTTAAGAGAGTTAAACGAGTCGCGACAGGGCTGTGTAGGGACGGCACCAACACTTCTGGAGGTTTAGGGTTAAAGCTGGGCCGAATATGGGCTGAATATGGCAGGGGAGGCCCTGCACTCCCAGATATGGTGCTGGTTGACGAGCTGATCGCAGGGGCCGTGCTGCATTCGCATTATTCTGATTGGGAAGTCTGAACGGCACATGCAGCGCGGGCTGAAACGCATCCGAGAAATACTTGGAACGGTAAATGCGCTGGCTGGGAATATAAAGGCGCATGACGATGGCATGGCGAGTTGCGTGAAGTCGTTGTTTGAATTTGACTCTGACCGGTTTTGACTGTCCCGCACGTCACCACCACGTTGGACCCTCCTCGTCACGCCTTCAAACTCCCGCTCTATAACACAGTCACACCTCTTCCACGTTACTAGATCTCCCTCGACATCACCTCTGTACCAAAAGAACCCTCACGCCTGAAACCCCCACCAAACCCTTCAAAATGCCTGCCGTTCTCGCCTCCAACAACATGATCAGCCGCGCCCTCAATGATCCCAAGTACGTCGCTCGATCGATTGCGCATTCTCTTCTTCCACCCTTCTTCTGCTAACCAGCTCCCCAGTCTCGCGTCAAATGTTGCCGCCGAGCTCATGAGTCTTGTCGCGCGCAAGACAAAGAGCAAGAAGAAGGGCAAGAAGATCAAGGCGGGCCCCATTGTCGGCATAGTCATTGGCATCATCGTCGTCTTGATTATCCTGGCCATCATTATTATCCTCCTTCGCAAGCGGTCCAACAAGAAGAAGCTCCAGGGCGGCGGACAAATGCAGACAATGTAAAGAAGCGGAATTGAATGCGACTGCGACCGCGACTGCGACTGCGACTGCGCGCATGACGACTGTTGTGATGCGTTAATGGATATTATACCCGGCTTGCGATGGTGGTGTTTACTGTACTTTGGAGGATTAGGGTGTCTTGGATTTTGGATGGGCGGCGAGACTATTAATTCAACCAATGAACTTTTACTCTACATGACATTGTATTGCGCTTCACTTCTTTTCTGATTAAAGACCTGTGTTACTGTACAAGGATTAAGTGTACTTGGTTCATATATGACCTCGTTGCGTTACAATGCGTAAGTGTGGGGCGCTTTGCATCGCTTGTGAGTGCACGGATATTCTCACTCAAACGACCCACTAATTGAGCTCATGTTCTCCCTCATCGTTAAAAACACCATCTCGTATCGGATCCCTGTGTGTAAAACGTTTGCCGTGTATCCATCCAGATACTTCGGCGCGAGGCACCAGGGCGTTAATCGAGTTTACTCTTGGCTTAGCTCACCTATACCTAAAGGAGATTTCGGCAATGCCAGACGGCTCGATTGGCAAAAGGGTAATTAGGTAAGCTCCGTTTCTTAAAATCGCCATGGTCAGCGGGCTACTAATGTTCGGTGTTGTTGGATATAATTGATGTTCAAGGCGCGTTCAAAGAGAAGCTAGTGTCATGGGCCATGGTAAGGTGCGGTATATGGTGCATGAGCTTGGGGGAATAGAAATGCTCCCAACTCAATTACTGATACTCGGATTTCTCTGAAACCTTTTTGATCGCTACAGCTTGAAGTGTGTTAATAATAACTGCGAGCTTCATCACTAAGGATTGCCTTTGATCTATTCAGGGGCATTGTTATATGGAAGATAATGAGGATACTTCTCGTGACAGCATTCATACCACGACATTCTTACAGCGCAAGTAGAAGTAAACGAAAGTGGTTTTCCATTAACATGCAAGAGTGAGTGACTGAAAGTTGAGAACTAATTTGATATCCACCCTCCATAGACCAACTGTCCTCAGGGCATCAAACCCGATTCAAACGGCAATCCATACAAACATCTAGATGGCATCGGCGGCATCGAAGAATGAACAGCCGGTGGCTGGAATTGCACATCTCGCACTGAAAGCGAGTACGACGCCCTCCATGAATCATTTCGAACTTGCGCCGGCCCCTGTGTTCACATTCGTCGGTGTCGCGTAATTGCTCTTGGACCACTTCAATCCGACGTTGGCGTTCGGCAGGTTGGATATTTCGAGGCGCTGCTCGGTCTACCACCTGCTCTGCCCGCTCGAGAAGATATCGTTCGATCCAAAAAGCGCAACCGCATTGACGCCACTCCACGCCGCATAAGTAGCAAAATTCGAAACCGCATCGGCAACTAGAGCGCAAAGTTAGCTGGTCTTTCCAACCTAGAAGACAACGGAGGTTTGAGCTCACGTCATATGATTGCAACCTCGATCAATCTCGACAAGGGATCGACATGAATAGCATCGTTGCCATTGTTGTATGCTTCCAAGCTCCAATGTGGCTTGAAGATCAGGATCGGCTGGACAGTCATCCTCATGGAACGCGTTCTTGCACTTAGCACATGTTTTTGCTTTGCAGCGAGGACATGTGGCTTCGCTTGCTCTAACATGTCCTGGTGCAATGAATCTCCTACAGTCAGAATTGCTGCAGTATGTCTTATATCTAGTGTTCTTTTCAGTCTCAGCGTTCTGAAAATCCTCCAGCTCTTCTTCAGTCAAGTTATCCATAATAAGAGAAAACGAGATCGAAGTTCCGCAACATCTTGGAGGCAAAAGTGCAAGGTCCTTCTCAGTGACCGCTCGCATAATGACCCTCTTCAGACATCTAGGGCAATAGTGATGCTCGCATTCCAGTTGAACGATAATTGCGAAACGGAATTCCTCCCCACAAGCGCAGCATTCGAACTCCTCGCGGGACAATTTTCCCAACACACCAGCTTGACGTCGAGTATAGGGAGCCGAGGGCCCAGATTCGATCTCAGAGTCATGGTATAGGGTTTCGTCAGTGGAAACGAGAGCGGCAAGTCGAAGCACCACTTCATCTTCAACGAACTCATTGCGAATCTCCTCAGTGTATGGCGGAGGAGCCTCAAGCTCGGGATCGTTGTTGCTCATTTGTACAGCAAGTCGACGGTCCTCTTGGGCTTGTGATTCCCCTTGCATAAGCTCTTTGATGACTGGAGCATCAGAATCAATGGCTTGAGCGATGCTGTGGGCTAGTTTGACATCGTTCAAGAACGTCAGATGCTTTTCGATCTCAGAGAGATAATTGGTGTATGCCACTTCTAAGTCCGGAATATCATGGACAGGATATTTCCCCTTTCGAGTTTCGTCGCGGTAGTTGATCTCCTCAATTTGAAGACTCAATGCGGTGATCTCGTCATCTAAGAAACTTGGGTGAGAGGTCTGAATGGAAATGGTGGAGGCACTCATGCTGAATATTTGACACAATCGGGAATATTTGTAAGTGAGATTCCGAGACTGGAGAACTAACCAAAAAAACTTCGATTCGATAACAGTACTTATCAAGAACTTGTCACCCCTCATACCACTGGTGGTACTGAGGTGCGGGGTAGAGGTCTTTGTAATGTGATACGTTACATTGTGCTACGGAGCATATCAGAGGTTCGACGCCTGGGGATTACTCTGGTTGGCTGTCGTGCAAAGCATGATCGTGTCTCGGAAAAATCGGGACAAGAGCGTTTCGTGACGTATCTGTAGATCAATTAATCAATCGTAATGAGGACGCTTATGACGTTGTGATGATGTGAAAGGGTTGAACCCCATGGGTTGTGCGTGCTCCTGCTTTTGGGATGTCACACTATCGCACGGCGCCCGATAGAAGAGCATCGGCACTGAAGAATTGACTTTCAGTAAGGTAGTGTAAGATGATAGATATTTATCTGTAGATAGGATGGAGCAGGGAGAGAGGTGGTTAATTGTAGGGACAGGGCGGTCTGTTGTCATTTCGATGATGGAGCAGAGCTGAGGACGGAGTATAGCTGGACGTCGACGCAAGTTTATCGGAAATGCGAAGCACAGATAGTCAAGATCAGTAAGAAATGGGTGAGAAATGGGTGGATACGAAAAACCAACTGTTTTACTTATATAACGGGTATCTGACTGAACGAACGGAACAATGAAAACAATCTTTTTCCAAAATTACGGTATAATGATGATATCATGTTAGTTCCGAACAATTTTAAAGAAATTCTTATTCAAAATCTCGCTCGAAATCAGATATTAGCTATGCGCTACAGGAAGAAGTTGGGATTCGATGCATCAAGTCCAATAGGACAAAGAGTGCCTCGTATTAAACTTCCAATCGATCACTTCAACTCCACCATATGCCCATTCCCATTCATAGGATTCGGTGTCCCATTGTAGACGGGCTGTTGCTGGTAGTAATACTGCTGCTGTGGTGGCGGTGGTGGAGCTCCGGTGTGAAACGTATAAGGCAGGTGGTTTTGTTGTTGCTGCTGATATTGCTGCTGTTGCGGGACCGGGACCGGCGCATATGCCGGTTGTGATTGTTGTTGCAATGTGGGAGGATACGTGGGGGTCTGGTTGTTGTAAATCTGTGAAGTCCCATGGTTTACAGCTACCCCAGCGAGGACGGTGGATTTTGCGATGAAGAGCATGCAGATCCAGGAAAAAGCTTGGCTGGTGTTCTCAATCCAGCTAAAGGCAAGGTAAACTTTATAATCGAAACCTTGGTCTGTAAAGTTGGAGGCATATTCAATGACGGTGAAGAGGGTCCAGAGAAACATGGAGAACATGAGGGCTATTGTCCAGCCTGTGAGGTTCTACCGTTGGTCAATAAGGGGGCGTGGAAGTATCAATAGGGGAACTTACGCCTCTAGGAGTGCCTCTAGCGCGCATGGAAACGACGGTCGCAGCTGCGAGGGCACCTGCAGCGAGTATACTCACAAGATATAAAACGTAGTATGCGAGCCTGAGTCTTATTTCTGCATCGCCCAGAGAGGGTCCAGAGCTTACATATGCAGATACCGAAGCATTGTAACACTGTATTCCGACCAAGCCACAGGTAAGGGCTCCCATTATGGCAAGAATGAACCCGTATATGAATTTGAAATAGCTCGGATTGTGGCCATGGAGCTGGCGTAAGAGGTCGTTCACGTTGTAGACAACCAACACGAGCAGCAGGAAATTGCTCAGCCTGAAGAAAAGAAGAAATGCAATGGCCCATTGGTAGAAGGAGCGAAAATCGGTGGTCCTGCATTCCTGGAGCATAGTGGCAACTATAAGGAGAGCATTGCCGCTGGTGATAGTCAGCGATGTGGTGTTTGATCGGGCGAGACTTGACGACTTACAGCAGGGCGAATAGCAGTGAGACGAGGTAGATAGGCCCTAGCAGCCTCTTTGCATTCCCATGTCTCTTCTTGACTCGGCGCATAGCAATCTATAGATTGGGTGTTTATGATCAGCAAATGGCCGGTGAAGATTTCAGAGAATCAGGACAACTTAGACTCATGCAGAACATGATTTAGAATATCTTGCACATGGTTTGCACCAGAAGGCGTGGAAGTTGTACCCCATGTTACGTACCAGAATAAATAGTGCAACCAGGAAAAAGACGCAGTACTCAGCGAAGTAGGCAGCGCGACTTTGTGCCAGCTCACGGGAGTCGTATTGGAAGGCTCCCGGGCAGCTGGAGCTGATGCCACCCAGGCCTCCGGTCCCTCCACCTTTGCCGCCCTTGGGGGCCATGATGGTGTCGACTGCGTCGGTACTGAGGTGCTGAACTGAAGATGTAGGCGAGAGTCCAGATGTCGATGGGGGGAGAGGGGTGAGGGCGACCTCGGGGAAATGGAGTCTTGCAAGACGCGACAATGTCCTGAACTCTGCGCCAAAAGCCACGGCCGTTGAGCAGCAGCCTCGTCTCTGTTATATCTGGGTGCGAGTCTGCCTATTTTTATGCCGCGCCGTGTGACTACTGCAGCCCACTCGTGTCTCCATTTCGCAGCCAAATCAGAATGGGGTCGCTTAAGGTCTAAGATTCGGCCAAGCAATGTGGGCGCATTTGGAGGGTCGTGACTGGCTCCCGCGCTATGGCCGGCGTCGGTCTGGCGCAGATTTCAGGAGAGGCTGAGCGATGGGAGGGATTTGCAGACAGATGCAAAGCGATGCCAGTCGCAGGCCGCAGCCGGGCGTGTCGACCGGCCGTGCCAGTCCAGGGAATCCTGGTTGAGTGGCCGAGTTGGACGATGAATGCGAAGTACGAGGGCGCCGTGTAGCTGGCGGGATTGGTTGGCGGGGGCGCACTGCATTCCGCATGGGTGTTTTAAATAGCGAGCAGAGATGTCGCCATGGTATTTGCGTGAGTAGGCCGTGCTGCGTGTGTACCCGGACTGTGTGCATGTATCCATGCACGTGATGTGGCTTGAACGTCACGTGCGTCATGCGCATCACGTGCACCATCTGTGGCTTATCCCGACGTGGTCATCATGAGGTCTCGCCGCAGACCTCCGCTGCCTCTTGTCTTTGGTCCGCGGAACACTCGGAGCCTGCGAGGTCGTGTGCCCTCCGCCGTGCCCGCTCTCACCTCATATTCCCTGAAAACAGAAAACACATATATCTTTCCAATGTCGCGGGCTGACGGCTCCGCCCAAGTGCCGTTCCTCGCTGGGCCTGCGTCACTGCTTCATCCCCCAACGGACCCCCCTTGAGCATCACTCTCAACTTCGTTTCCACTCCATTTCCTCTGTGCATTTCTAGTGCATTCTCAATAGCAGACATATGCAACTATGGCCGCACACTCGTCCGATCCGCCACCCAACGGCCTAAAGTCGTCCGACCTTTCCTCCCTCACCAACGGCAAATCGGCCATGGCGTACGCCCTCGATGGCCTCGCGGGCCCCCCTCCAACTGGGACCGATGACTCGTGGACACCAGATACAGGCTCGGTCGCGTCTGAAGAGGACAATGCGGGCGCATTGAAGCCCCATTCGAAAGGAGAGGCAGCCGGGAGTCGGGGCACCACAGCGATTGCATCTGATGGCGGCAGCGTCGACGTCCAGTACGATGGCAGCCGAACCGAGACGGAAGTTGTAGGCAAGAAAGGCGACAGGCGGCGGAAGAGCATACAGGTTATCATCGAGAAGGCGGACAGGAAGGGCAGATACACGCTCACGGCCGACGACGCCGAGTTTCGCGAGATCATGCGGTCGGGCATGGAGCGCGAGGCAGCCAAACTGAGCGGCAAGACGCGCAACCGCATTCGCGATCTGGTCTTCACGCGCCAGTTCACCACGTTCGATCGCCAGAACCCCATTGGCTCGCAGTCGCCCTTCCACGGCTTCTTCACCCTCTTCTGGCTGGCCATGGCCCTGCTACTCATCAAGATCGCCGCGCAGAACTACAAGAACCAAGGCTCCATCTTTGGGCGCGCCGAGATCCTGCACCTAATGATCGACAGGGACCTGTTTGCGCTGCTCGTCACCGACGGGGCCATGTGCTTCGCCACCAGCTTCGGCTTCTTCCTGCACAAGGCCATTGCGAAGGGATACCTGACCTGGAACAGATCGGGGTGGATCATACAGTCGCTCTGGCAGGTCTTCTTCACCGGGAGTGTCATCTGGGTCAGCTTCTATCGGGAATGGCCCTGGACACACACTGTCTTCATCGTGCTGCACGACTTTGTCCTGCTCATGAAGCAGCACTCGTATGCGTTTTACAATGGCTATTGTGAGTAGATACCTTGGCCTAATACGCCACTAGCTAATATATAAGCAGTGTCTCGCGTACACCGGCGTCGGAAGCTCCTCACGCAGAAGCTCGAGCAGCTCCAAGTCATTGAAGCCCAAGAAGGTCCCTCTCCCACCTCTCCAGACGCCCAAACCCCATTAGCCACCGGGATAGACATCTCTACACACGAACTCACCCACCGACGCCCAAAGCTCGGACCCAAGTACTCGACGAACCTCTCCGCCGAGCATTCCGAGATTGCGTCAATGGCCAAGGCGATCGAGGATGGCGAACCCCTCGATGCGGAACAGATACAAACATTTGGCCGTGTGATCAACACCGAGATCACCATTCTCGACGAGGAGCTGCGTGGTAAATGTACAACCACGGATAACGCATATCCAAAGAACTTGACTCTCTCCAACTTAGTCGATTGGACCTGTCTACCAACTCTAGTCTACGAGCTCGAGTACCCCCGACAGGAGAAAATCAACTGGTGGTATGTTGCTGAGAAGTCAGCCGCCACCCTCGGCGTCATATGGATCATGATCATCCTCTCGCAGGCATACATCTACCCTGTGGTCATCGAAACAGTGCGCCAAAAGGAAGCCGGCATGACGCTCGAAGAGCGCTGGAAAGAATTTCCCTGGGTACTCTCAGACATGCTCTTCCCATTGTTACTAGAACAGCTCTTAGCTTGGTACGTGATCTGGGAATGTCTGCTCAACGTGCTAGCCGAATTGACGTGCTTTGCCGACCGCGGCTTCTACGGCGACTGGTGGAACAGCGTGTCCTGGGACCAGTACGCACGCGATTGGAATCGACCCGTCCACAATTTTTTATTGCGCCATGTATATCACTCGTCAATTTCTGCATTCCATCTCAGCAAGATGGGCGCCACATTTGTGACCTTTTTGCTTAGCGCCGTTGTTCATGAGTTGCTCATGTTTTGTCTCTTTAAGAAAGTCCGAGGGTATTTGTTCGCATTGCAACTGAGTCAGGTGCCGCTCGCAGCCATGAGTAGGACGAGGCTGATGCGCGGAAAGGATACTTTAGGAAATTTGATATTCTGGATAGGACTGTTTATTGGACCTAGCTTGATCACGAGTCTGTATCTTATTGTGTAGATGAGATGGATTTATATGGAAAAGAAGGAGATTTGTAGTTAGATCGATTGGGGATACGCTATATAGGGAAAGATCTCTTCTCACGATATTGAACACATCCGCTCTATCCTCTCTTTGTTCACATGTCTGCTGCCTTGCTCTGTCATGTCCTATCTCATCCCTCCCTCTCCAAGACTGCACACCGCCTCTACCTTTCGGTCCTCTTTGTCTCCATACCACCACGTCTTGCGTAATGTATTTAAGTCCTCTATACAATACTCTGCACTCCTTCTCTACCTTAGAATACCCAGAAAAGAAATGCATGCGTATGTCGTGGAGCATACAAAACAAGAAAGAGATATCAGTGTGGATCTAGTCCAGTACCAAAAATGCCAAAACAGATGCACGAGGTGTGCGCTGTGGGGCATGGAATAGCAGTGTTGGGCAGGGTTTAGAGAAGCAGCTCAAAGTGACTGTCTTCACTTCGCAATAGATTCAACGCGAAGAAGGATTAATGTGGTGTATTGTGATTGATGGTTGTGGGAATCAAGGTCTGGAGCGATGGGTACCCCACTACAACGACCAAAGTTTCTACTTGTACAACGCATGAGCTATGCAGTTTGTCGTGAATTGGGATCTAGAAAGCACAAAAAACTTCCTCACAACCTCATTGAATCTCCTTTCTTGGATTCCCAATTCGCTACTTATACCAGAGCTGCCCAATCATGGCTGGTTTACTGGGGAATCGCGAAAGAATATTCGTGATGTTCCTTTCCCCAGACGATTTGCTCTTGCAAAAATGCACAACAAAGTGCATAGATGTGTCGTCATGGTGGGACACTGAAATGACTTCAATGTGGATACATGTCGGCTGTTTCTAAAATAGAAAGTAATGGAGAATAGATCCTGTATTTGATATTCGCTAAGGAATATAATCGGTTCGAAAGCTAGCGTGTGGAGCTTTTCCGCGTACACTTCTACCTTCGAAGGCGGCACTTGTCGACATGGTCTGCGTGGACTAAAGTGGATGTGGGTACCCTTATACAAGTGCGTCCTCG
The DNA here is from genome assembly GCA_010093585.1 of Melanomma pulvis-pyrius CBS 109.77. Lineage (NCBI taxonomy): Eukaryota > Fungi > Ascomycota > Dothideomycetes > Pleosporales > Melanommataceae > Melanomma > Melanomma pulvis-pyrius. The sequence continues at coordinate 70,544 of MU001827.1, forward strand.
TGGATCACTAAAGATTGAATGCGTAATCCTCATGGAGTGTTGGGGGCGGACGTGTTCTCGACTAAATCTGTCTGTCCCTGAAATTACGTGTCATTTGCCACCGAAGTACTAAAAAATGAGATAAACTCAATGGAAGGAGTAATGTTAGGGTTTATTTTACCAAAATGTGATGTCGTCGCAGTGTATAAGCCATTCACTTCGTAGCTATAAAATGACAGTGATTAGCACTATAGAGTTCCCGTCATTAGAACGTCTCTTAACTATACGTAAGATAATCACAACATTTACCAAGCACACTTCTTCACTTGTCTATAAAGTCCACCATCAGACAATGCATATACTATTACGCTACGGTCAAACATGCAGGCGGACAACATAAGCCCGTCCTGATATACAGACACAGTGAACTAATATCGACGAGCTTCCAAACATGGTTTTTGTGTTCCCGGGAGCATCTTTCTTCGTCAGGTCACCAGCAGGCTTTCCTTGCTCTAGTTGATTTTTATGTTTGAAAAATGGCTATCAAAGAGACCATGGATTCAGTACTTCGGAACAGGATGATATACTAAAAGAATATCAATCCGGAAATGTGCGGTTTGCCTAGGGACGAGCAAAGCAGATAAGAAATTCATGGAAGATTCATGGATCAGAACACTTTAAATGAATACTAGCCAGATTGACGCAGGCCTGTAAAGTGACATCAAATCAACATGGTATGGGGTTTTAAACTGGCCCAGGGCACACATATCAAGCCATCGCTCGGGTGATTCTCTTCTTTTCTTGAAGCAACTCTAGGACTTAAATTCTTCTTCACGACGGTTTTATTTCCCTGCTATAAAGCTAACACTTATGGACTTTAAAACTATATGAGCTCTTCGGGCTGGAGCGCGAGACGTGTATGGACGGCCGCTTCGGCCCACTCGGACCTATATTTTTTCTTCCAAAAACACATGCCTAGAGAGGTTTGCCTAGTACACGAATGTCTAATAAGAACGTGGATCATTAGATACGGTATAAAAATGTCTATAGGCAAGGACCGCATGGAGTGTTCTTAGAATATGATGTTCTCGGACTATATCTTTGAGTATCTCCGCATGGGTCCTTTGCGGTAAACTAATCGATTTTTTTCGGAGATATGCGGTTCGTGTTCGAGAGAAATATCTTTCACATATCTAAGCATCATATTCTAATGTTGTGAGATTTTTCTAAAAGGAAATATCCAAATCCGTCATGGTTTCGTGGCTTGGTCCTTCTTTCTTCTTTTCCAGAAATGTGGACTTGGTGTTACCAAGACAGTCTTTGTCTACGAAACGTGTTTTATACCATGAAAAACAATCTTCCTATAAGTCTCAATGCGAATAGTTACTTCCCGGATAAAAATGAACCTCAAGTACATGGCACCAGCAATTCCATCCATCTAACACCAAAAAGGGGGATCTGTCAGCCATATGGTTTTGCGTGACTCGGCTCTGAGATTAACTTGAGCAAAAAACATGTAGGAGAATGTGTTATGTCGTTATTAGACACTGGGAAAGCAGACACTGAAATTTACGAGTTTATGAGTTTAAGTGTATGAAACATCAACCAAGAAAATGAGATAAAAGGGTTCATTAGTTCTGGACGAGGTGAAACCCAACATGGGAAAGTACGGCTGCAATAGCAACGCGCCAAAATTCCACATCTCCGATAAGCTACACTACATCCTCCCTCCCAGTTTCATGTTCTTGATTGGTATCCAGGATATTTCTCGATCCGAATGAAGAGCTTGACTAAAAGCTAGAGTCAAGCACACTTGTGCTCCAGTCAAAACCCCACCAGAATAGAAAGCATGAGTCTGAGTGTTTGAGGGTTTGTTTTGTTGGTTGGTGTACAAAACATAAAGAGGATGAAGAAAATGGCGCTAAGGCATTAAGAGCGTAGACCTAGCTCATATGGGTTTGGCGGGTAGTGGACTTGAAGAAGTTCCCAAAATAGCAGTCCACTGTCCGCATTACGCCGTGACGCGAGGTCGACAGCTTAAAATTGATTTAGGCCCCTCCTTTTCAAACTGAAAGCAACCCCTTCTGCGTTTCATGGAGACTTGCCTCTGGTTCTTGCTCTGAAGCGCTGGTTCATACAATACGATTCATGCTTTCATCTACTGGTGTATACAAGTCTTCTGCCGGAGCACGCAAAATCTACTGAAAAGTCCATTGCGGCGCGTACATGCTTCTCCACTTCTCCCTGTTAGATGAAAATGAAAAACTACCTATCCATCCCACATATTTCTAGCTCTGGCTCCGGCCAGCTTTCTGCAATGAAAATACAATTATTATACGCTTATATAGAAGCCACAGACTCCTGAAAGTAGGAAACACAGATGCTCACCAAAATCTGTGAGGCAACATTTCAAACCAGAGTAATGTAAAAAAAAGCATCGCAACACCACTTGATTCCGGCCTATGCGGTCTTGGTGTGCAAAACAGAACATTCAACGTGTCTGTCTAATAGTAACTTGCGGAGTAGAGAACAAATAAATGGAAATTGGAAGCTAACTTCGGCATTATTCTGTGCCTTTCCAGGGTGAAGTCAACAAGTATGACATTTGGTGTGGTGGTATGCTAGATCTTAATCTAGCTCTAGCTCTGGTTCTGGCTATAATGTTTTGGGGCAAGTAAGTGGACAGTCCCGACAGACATGGAGAGCGTTAAGCTCGCCTAGGACCAGAGAGTGGAGAGAATGAAAGGACTTGTGAGCATGGCCGATATGACCAATGAACATATTCACGGAAAACCATCTAGATCATCTAATGGTGGATAGCACTAGCATAGCAAAGTAAAATCCAGGGTATAATTGCTCATTACATCATAATATAAGAGATCGAAGCCTCTTAACCCATTTCCCAGTGCCGAATGCCCAATTTTGAATGCTCAACGCCAAAACCCAGGTATCAATGATGCAGCCATTGCTCCCGTTTTTGAAATCGCCGCTCGTTCGCCTCGCTCCGATAAAATAAGACAAGACTCCGGTTGTACCGTTCACTTCAGTACATGCACTTCAATATGTACGCAATCTTTCGGCGCCCCTTCCTTTCCAATGCGATATTATTTTAGTCAACGATCTTCCTTCCAATCCTGGCCGCCCTCATCCTCAGCAACCACCAGCGCATCCAGAACCATGTGCCCGCTATTGAAAGACTCGCAGACCCCAGAATGCCCACGATGAGCGCCACAGTCATTTTCTTCTTCCACGTCCTCCTCTCCTCCTCTAGCGCTCTGTCGATGATATTCTGAGTCACGCTTGGCAGGACTACAAAGGTATCCGACGTGTCCTCTATGCCTCCCGACGCAGGGCCCTGCCGTATACGGATCATGGATTGTTGGGTGACGAGGCCCTGGGCGGCGTCGAATGTGATGTTGGATATAGGTTCGGGGGAGGCGGTGGGGAGGAACATGGAGGAGGAGGGTTTGAATTTGATGTTGTTGTTTAGGGCGGCGAGTTCTAGAGGGTAATTCTTAGCGACAAATCATAAAAAAAACCCCATGGAATTGACACCAAAAGGAAATGGAAAAGGAAAAGTATTACGCACCAGTTTCCCAAACCACCGTATGATTACCGTCCAGCAAGAAAATCCACTGCACCGTCACAGTCCCGCTGTCCTGCTTCACGCCCTTCCAGCTAATCTCGTATTCCTCCTCCCACACTAGAGCTGGATAAGGACCCGCGTCGTCGGACTGCGAGTATACGTTTGGTGGGTAGTAGCATTCTCGTGCGCCCGAGGCCTCGCACCATTTGAAGGATGTGAGGCAGATGGTGGTGCCGCCGCAGGTGCGGTCTGTCGGGCGCCAGGCTGCTATGAGGGGGAGGAGGAGAAGTAATAGAAGGAGCGGCGCAAGGACAGGGAGGTAGCGCGGCATTGTAGAGAAGAATTTGGTAGCAATGATTGCGGAGCAGAGAGAGCGAGAGAGAAAGGAAGGGGAAAAAGACGGCTTGCGTGACACAGAGGTTAGGTGAAGTGAAGAGTGAGAGAATGCGAAACCCGGAGTACGCCTGGCCAGCACACAGGGTCATCAGTCTTGTGGGTTGCGGCACGGTGAGAATGACACAAGGCAGAGAGGCGCCCACCAGTGAGGCTTAGATCTTCCGGTACCCGCATGATAATCCCCCGACGTGCGTGCCAGCTGGCGATCATCGGTATTTGTCGCAAAGTACATCCAATTGTTCCCTCGCAAAATTGCCCAAAGGCGGTTGCTGACTGTGCTCAGCCACAGCCCACACACGACGCGACAGCAAACTCCGGCCGCGGGTGCGCGACTTGGAATGGGCCTTGTACGGTGAGCTTCGTTTTTGAAGCGTCATTGTCGTCGATAGTTTGTGGTGAATTACGCGCCAAACTTTTTCTCTTCCCAAGCACAAAGCCGGAAGAAGCACAACTGTGCCTTTGTGCTCCCAGGGCTGTGTCAGCCGAAGCTCAACTGGGGGCAGGAAGGCGTAAGGCATAGACACACCGACCTCGTGTTGGCCATCTCGCTGTGGGTCCGTTTCATCATTAAGAGCCTAAAATAAATAAGAATTGGGTTAATTCTAGTGGTTGTTTGCTTTACCTAATACGCGCGCAGCGACTCCTTTCCATTCGTGACTGGGCGCCTTGCCCAGGTAATATTGTCGTGGCGCGCGTGACGCCTGTAAATCGTGAGCCGCCTGTAAAAGGAGGAGAGGAAGCGTAGAAAGGTGAATGCATAGTTACCGGTAATAGTTTTTGCACTTTCTCCTGGGATGTCTTCTTTTCGACACTCAGACCCTCGTCGCTTCGTCGTGGCATTTTCCCCTTCGACTACCAGCAGAGCATCGACATAAGCGCAGAATCCTGCTCCTCAGTATCGAATCCTGAACAGGTGATTGAGTACCAGTGTGAGAATACCCATCCAGCGCCATGCAAAATGCGCGAGTCGAGAAGGTGACAACCTGCACGCTGTGCAGCGCCAATGTGACCCATATGAGACTTCTATGACAGGCGTACCCTTCGATGGCCATTCATTCCGCTCAGATGACGGATTCCCATCCAACTGTGGCGTCTGGAACACAGAGGACACCTCCTATCAACCCACGTTTCCAACCCTCCGCTTCCCTACGCCGCTGTACCGGTATCACGGGCGCAAACCAGAAGTCCCTCAGCCACCCTTCCGCCTGACCCACAGGATGATTATTCATCATCATCCCCCGCATATGCAAATCGTCCCAGAGGATCCCTATTGCCTGGTATTTATCTTTGATTGTCCTAGATCAAGCTCACCCCGCACATCGTTGCGCTTAGTCCACGTACAGAAGACGCGCCGTATGAGCTCCGCGTTCTCTCTCCCTATCTCCGCCAACAGCTCCGGGACATAGAGTTCTATCCGGAAAGCGCGCACCTTGAATAGGATTGTGCCGTATAGAATCGGCGCTGCCTCGCTGTGCAGGAGCCGGCACGCGCGCAGAATTGCTGGGTGCAATGGCTTCTTGTTGTGCGATCGCCTCGGAAATCCATTCGTGCGGGGAATAACGTAGCTTGCGGCGTCGACGCAGAGGTGCGCGTACACGTAGAGTAGCAATTCGGCGGGGAGCGAGAGGAAAGGGAAGGGAGGCGCTGCGGTGCCGTGTGCTGCTGGGTCTAGGAATGCAACTGACTGATGAGATAGGAGGTGTATGAGAGTGGGTGTTCGCAGGGTTGACATGCACTGTGACGGCCGAGCGATGTTGAGAGGTGGTGGAAGAGCGCGCTGCTGAGATGGGACAAGTGGGCTTTCTCTCGTGTTATCGCACGTCCTTGGAACTCGCATCAGGACTCACCATCGTCAAGGTTCCTAAATCCAAAACTACTTACCCAATGACGAGAAGAATAATGAATACATCTCATATCTTCCGTGGTCATTTCCTTTCTTCGCACTCATCACAGCGTATTGACAGATCGGCCAGCCGACTAGAAACAGCACATATGCAGACTTCGAATCTTGGAGTATGGAATTCCCTCTATGATAATCAAATATCTATATACAAGGACATCACAAAACGAAGAGGACTGAATCTTGTCCCATCTCTCACACTATCTCTTCCTCAGACTTACACCCACGCCCAACTCCCCCAAACCCAAACCACAAACCCGGCCATCTGCAGCACGAACAGCAACCCTCCCACCGCCATCCCCGACGCCACTCTCTCCGCTCGAGCTCTCGCTTCATGTAAGTTCCACGCACTTACCCCCAGGAAAATCCATAGCAGGACTGCAAAAATCGTCAGGACGAAGATCGTGGTAAGCGCGAGCATGATGCGCAGCGGGGAGAGGGAGTGTGTCAATTGGAGCGTTGTAACGGTGTCGAAGTGGTGGTGGTGTGATACCGTTCCTCTATGAGGATGTTCTTTTCCGCTCTTTTCTTCGTCCTTGTCTTCATCTTGGTCAGCTGCATCATTTTCGATGTCGAGACTTTTGGGACGCCGACTCCTTTTCTCACCTGTCATTTGGCGCAAATGAGCGGACTCCAGCGCACTGTTTGAAGCAGAGACCCGACGTGCCCAGTGCACCCACGTATATCTCGCCTTGCCCTTATTCGGGTCTCGATAAAGATCCAACAGGCTGGTTTCTGTGAAGGGATTCACTGTATCGCTGCCCATATTACCTAGCTCTAAACCACCGCGCGCACTGAGCAGTCTTGATGAGGATGATGTTAAGCACTGTTTACAATCGCAGGGTGATCCACTAGCTAAGGGTGCGCCGCTCCATATGTTGATCTGTCCTAGCTGAATACACTTGAGCGTTCTCGCGCTGAGCGTACGCCAGAGCCAATTTCCAGCGAGGGAGCGGTTTGCGTGCTGGAGGCGGGTTGCGAAGAAAGCATCGTCGAAGTCGAGGGTTACTGTTCCCTCTTCATTTGCTCTTACTTCTTCTAACTTGTGACCCCTGGGCTCGGGACTCGGGCTCGTAGTCGTGAGACTTGCGGGAATGACAACCCTCTCCAATTTACCCACCACACCCCCATCCCCGCATCTCGATCTCAAGCTCACGAATACCACACACTCCCTATTCCTCCCTCTCTTATCTCGCACCTCTTCATTTCTGGTTTCTCGAATTCCCCCGCGCCCATCATTCCTGTTTCTTATCACACCTTGTGCATCCGCATCCCTCTCTAATCGCGATCGCAAATCAAACGTCCCGTCGCTAGCCACGATACCTAGGACGTGTTTCCCTTTTTCTTGGCCGTTAACCGAATCATTCCTCATTCCATTCTCATGGGGATACTCCTGGCCATGGGTGTCATCAAAGTCGTGATCCCGCGGTCGTGTCCTCGGCTTTGGGAATTCCTTCTTTGAAGTAAAGGGATACGGGGTTTTAATGAAATAGGACGGCAAATTGGCAGGGCGGTCTGGATCATGCAGATTTCCGGTCAAAATGGGAGCAATTTTGATGTGACGGTCCGAAAGGAGCCGACTACTGGTCGACCTTGGGAACGTGGTCGTGTGAACCGAGTGCGAGCGGCGGCGACCTTTGCCTAGAGAATGCTGCATATGGGCATGCGCGAGCGAGAAAGATGCGCTCGGGGATAATGACTCGAGAGCTCGCATAGTGATGACGTGTGCGTTGAGAATTGAGTCTGCGCGGATGATGCTCGCGCTCGTATTGCGTCGGCGTCGCGTGCGGATGCCATCACCACTCCCATCCCCGCCTCGCAGCTCTCTAGACCCCCTGGGGACATCAAGGGCTGGAGATTCGTTTGCTGAGTCGTGTTTCTTGCCTCGTAGACTCTCTCGAGGAGTGAGTGCGCTCCCAGATCTCGAGTTGTGATTGTGCACCATTTTGACCTGGCCGAGACGTCGCAGGCTCATTTGGCGGGCCTTCTTTGTGCCTTTGCAATGGGGATAGTGTCCAAGGCTCTCTGTTTCCTCTTTGCCGCCGTCATCATTGGGTTTGATGCCCATAGTCCCAGTCCCGGAATCGTAGGCTGACATTTGGTTGAATGGGGGCAGAGCGCACATCACCTCTTCGCCTGCATCAATTCTAGTATGATAGGTTCGTGCCCGCGCTCTTCCCCGTTCCCATCCTCTCTTCGCTCCTCGGTCTCCATATCCGTCCTCATCATGATCTTCATGGCCATCATTAAAGTCCACGCTGACAATCGAATCTCTAATACCCAATCCCTTCCCCTCAATCTCTGAAGCGTCCCTCGTCTCATTATCGTCTTCCCATGCGCCCTCATTGCCAGAAGAATCCGAATCGAAGAAGTCGGCGCCAGGATGGACTCCTTGGTGCATAAAGTTGCTCATTTCAGGTCGGATAGAGCGGGTTCGTATTGGCGGTGATTCCACGATGCGGGGAGAGGACGCAGGGCTGGACGAGAGCCGCGCAGATGGATGGCTGAAGAGCAGTGGTTGGATAGGGGGAGTTGGTGGTGAGTTTGGAAGCTGATTTTGTTGCTGGTTGTTAGGAAGACGCGGGAGTGGTGACGGCGAGAGTGGTGATGTTGATCGAACACGTCGGGGGAGGGGAGATGACATGTTCAAGATAGTTGAATTTAACCAGATCGATTGATGGTTAGGAATAAGCTAAATGAATAAAAATGGAGTAAATCTTTGTCTGCAAGCCAGGATGTAACAAGTAGTTAAAGTAGATCTTTGCCACGGACAAAGAAGAAAGTAGCAATGATAACAAGGGATGAAGAAGGAAGACAAAGGCATAGGAAAAGATGCAAAACAAGGAAGTTATGTACATGAGATTGGCCATCTCGGTCTAATGTTGTGGAATGTAGATGTGCCGAATTCAGGGTTGAGCTATTCTTGGGTGTGTGTGTTGAGCATTCCAGAGACTTCTTCTCGGGAGCTCCCATGTTTGCAGTCTTTAACATTAGACGCATGCGCCGGTACGAAAGAGATGCAAGTTGAAAAAGTTAATTCAGAACGAAAGCAGAATGAGTAGCAACGTATGGGAACAGGACAATCGAGAATGTTACGCCTGGGATGGAGAGTGTTTTTGCTTGCGGTTCTTTTTACTTTTGATTTGACTTTGGGAAGGCCGCCTTGGGATTACGAGTTTCTTCTATGCCATCCTCTGGGTATTATCATAGAGGATTCCGGCTTCGACTTGAAGATGCTGCCCAGGGTGGTCAGGGTCGGCGAAGCCCCGGTCGGGGTGTGGATTATCATGGGTCGCCGCATTTTTGAACTAACTCATTTTCTTGGATATGTACCCTATTAATTGCGAGAACTCTTGATGATTCTCCAGCGCTGTGGCTGGAAGGATGATGTGAGAGGCATCGTCCCAAGTGTTGAGGGGCATGCGTGGACCAATCAGAGGCACTTGTCGTAATCGCCGTCTTGATTGGCCCGTCTTCCGATATTTCTCCGGCAGCTTGACAATGGTTGACATCTGGAATTGACGACATCATCACCACCGCACACCCCAACCCTTACACACAATGGCCTCGAAGCTGACCCCATTTGTCTTCCGAAGCGGCCCTCGGGCCTTGCGACAGCTTCAGAGGACTCAATGGCGGGCGTTCGGCGCCACAGCAGCGCCTCGAAGCGACTCTCTCAACGTTGTCAGTACAACTTCTCCACCAACCCGCCCACTGCGTCGCTGACCCCGCATGTAGCATCGCGACACGCCCGTCAATAATGCCTCGATACCCTTTAAGTTTACGCCACAGAACGATGAGCTCATCAAGGAGATTCTCAGCCGATACCCCTCGCAGTACAAGAAAGCCGCCGTCATGCCCATCCTCGACCTCGGACAGCGGCAACACGGCTTTACAAGCATTAGCGTCATGAATGAGGTGGCACGCATGCTGGAGATGCCCCCAATGCGCGTGTACGAGGTCGCGACCTTCTACACAATGTACAATCGGAACCCTGTCGGCCGCTTCCACGTCCAGGTCTGCACGACGGTGAGTAGAGTGAATTCCTGCATAGGGGGTGGCGCTTGCTAATCAGGCGTAGACACCATGCATGCTGAGAGATAGCGATGCGGTCATGAAGGCCGTCGAAGACCACCTCGGCATCCACCACGGCCAGACTACCAAGGACGGCCTCTTCACCTTCACCGAGGTTGAATGCCTGGGAGCCTGCGCAAATGCTCCCATGGTCCAGATCAATGACGACTATTACGAGGATCTTACCTATGACTCGACAGTTGCATTGCTTAAAGCGCTGCAGTACGCCGCGGAAGCAACGGGTGCGAAGCCCGGAGAGACCGGGCTGGGCGGCGAAGCAGGCAAAGGTGCCGTGACAGGGCAGGACCGGAACGTCAAGAGCGGGAGCGAAATCAACGAACAGGGCCGGGCGTACGAGGCTGGGGGAGTGAAGGTACCAACGCCGGGCCCGCTGAGCGGGAGGAAGAGCTGCGAGCCGGCTGGTGGCTTGACATCCTTGACGAGCGAGCCGTGGGGAAACGAGACGCTGAGAAAAGATGGTGCTCTGTGAGCTTGTATATTTGTGTAAGAACAACCCATCTGCACCGAATAAGTCCCCAAGGAATCTGACTGGTCTAGCACTTTGTAGAGAACATGCAATACCATTTTCGTTGAATATCTTATACAACCTCTAGCACCAGCGATACAGAGAGTCTTGTGGTTTCATTTTCATGCATTTCCCTCTCCTTCACCTCCCCCCTGTTCTGATTGGGGGTTCAATAATCATCCCTTTTCCCCTGGGCACTAACGCCTGCGTGCATATGCACGGGACATTTCGAGTACCTCGCAGGACTGTGTTACACTCAAAGCCTGAAACCTTGCACTGAAGATAACGCTCTCGACTATGGTAGTCCTCCTCACTCTTCATCAACGTTGCCGCCATACAACCGCAATTGGTAATATCGGCCCATCGACATGAAGGCGACGTACGAGTGTTCTTGATTGCGATCGCTTTTATCATGAGAGAGACGACTGACAGGTACCATTTGGGCGTGCAGAAGTCTCAATGTCTGTATCCCTGCACACACCGCTGAGGGACAATATCTGTCGTGGACTCAGCATGCGGGCTGTTTTCACGGACCACAGCGTGGAAGCTGAGCTCTCTCAGTGTGAGATAAGACATGGACACAAAATTTGGGATATCATTGGCTCGTTGGTCGGGTGCCTGCAGATCCCACGAGGTGGAAATGATTGCTACACGAAAAGATGATATTTCATATCTTGGCTGCACTAGCGCCGGCTAGCTACTATATCTCGTCCTACTTGCTCTCCAAATTTTTTTTTACTCAGTAGTCAGTTTCATCTCTCAGCAAGGTTTTCTTCATCTTCCAATCAATCTTCATCGTTTTATACCTAGGTTCTTTTCTATTACATTAAACTTCACTTCTCTCCTCACTGGCGAAGCAACACCGCGAAACCCTTGAACCACCTCCAGGAGAACCCACAATCCAGCTTCGGTGAGACTCGCAATAATCCTTCTACGACGGTCTCGCCGAGAGCCCGCCAAATACGAAGCTCCTTTTTCCTTGACTCATCACTAAGTCGCTGTCAATGCGACATCTCAGATCCAACGAGGTATCGAAAACTGTCTGTGACCCTTCCACTTGGCCGCTTCAAAAATCAATCGAATACACAGCTCCCGCATCGTTTGAAGCGTCTTCGTTCACAGATACTTTGCCATGTTCTTCTCATGCGATACCTACAGCAAGGTTCGAGTTATCCGAGCCTCCTTCTGCTTCTGGCTCATCTCATTTCGCTATCAACTACTCCCCTTCAACGGATTTCGATAGTCCTTACACTTGTGCGTCTATTACCCCTACTCCCGCCGAAAAGCTTCCGCAGAATCGATCCCGAAGCCCGCGTGTAGTGATCGGGAGATCTGCCTACAATCCTCCACTGTGGCCCTTTACCCCTACTCCCGCGATGAGGTCTCCACTAAAGCGGCCTGGGAGCCCTAGTGTCTCGGCAATTATATATAAAACTCCACTGCATGCAACCGGAAGACTCGCCAAACGTAAAGTACCCTCTACCAACATGGCTGCTGTGGGCCCTCCGCGAAAGCGACCCCGGAGCCCGATTGTGTTGATCCGGCAACCTGTGTATAAGCCTCTGCCGAAGCCACCGCAACACCCCCATAAACGGAAAGCGCCGTCTGTCCCTGCTCCTCCTATGCAGCCGTTGTCAAAGCGATCCCGCAGCCCGATTGTGTTGATCTCGAAAGCTGCCCACAAGCCTCCGCCTCCACCACCTCAGAATCCTCTTAAATACAAAATCCCTTCTGTCTCTACTCTCACTTTGCCACTATAGTCAAGGCGAAGTGCAAGCCCCGGTATAGCCGTGAAATGCAAAGCACTCACCACCCCTACCCCTAATCTGGAACCTCCGCTGAAGCGAAACCTGAGCAGTAGTGTGATTTCGAAAGCCGTTGATCGACCTGAAGCTATTCTCGAGCTATCCTTGTCTTCTTCCTTTGGACACGTACGTGAATTCGGCGGGGAACTCGCTTTCAACAATGTCATTGCACATCCGCCGATCTCATCCGACTCAATCCACCTACCATGGCCAGAACTGGTCTCGTCGAAAATCGCCGAACTTTTAGATAGAGCCGACTTGGCTGACCTTGCTTTGGTAAACCGATCTTGCTGCCAATTAGCTTGCTCTCGGCAATTTGCAAGCGTTCCACTCGACTATAGCAATAGAGCTTTTGGCATCTTGGACATTTTGCTCAATGAGGCCTCGGAGCGGTCGAGCCATTCCGGAAACACCAAACTCCCCTCCATCGGCGCGTGTATTCAGCGTATAATAGTCGCCACGGATCCAAGTTGGATTCGGAACCGCCATAGAGTAACGCCTCACAATCCACGTGGACAGCTCCAGGACCCCCGGTCACGTAGAAAACTCGACGACGCATGTAACTCCTTCTTTAACTTATATCTGCCAAAGATCAAGGAGGTACTATCCAAACCTCTCGTCTTGCCCAATCTTCATCAGCTGGAGTGGCAGGACCCTGCCACGCTTGATCTAGGTTCCTTCCAGATCATCGCTGCACTATCACTTCAGCACCTCACCCTCTAGCGATTCAATGTCGGGGAACAGTTCATCCTACCCGATGAGTGGAACTGCCAATTGAAATCCTTGGTTCTCGATGTAATGCTGAAGCCGCCAATCTCATCGAATGAAAACAAGTTGTCTCGATTCGTGTGCACAATACTCCTTGCAGCATCAACACTGGAGTCTCTGATATGGTCCTGCTGTTGAATGACAGCATAACAAGAGGTTTTGCTGATCGACTGCGTGGGTGGACGCCCGTCCTTCCCGAGGTTGAAAAATCTCACGATCGATCCTCTGACCAATTACGATACATCTTGGTTGGAAGTCTTAGTCCAACTCGGGCTTCAACACTTGGCAGTGGACATCAGTGCAAGCCCGGCCGTCGTACATTTCTTCGCGAAGCGTGGGACTTTATCAAAATTAGCCTCTTTCGTGTGGAAATGTAGGACTGACATATTGGACCTTGACCTGACTTTTCTCGAGGCTAATAGTCACATCCAAAAGCTCATGATCGACCATGCTATCACGCCTTCTTTTCTGGACTCTCGGTTGCTTCCCTTGCTCTTGACGTCGTTCTCCAACCTCACTTCTTTAAGCTTGATAGTTAAAGGGAGGGGGATTCCGCTGAGGGTCTTCATCAAGATCTCAAAACTGACGAACCTTGAGCAACTTTCTCTTACCGCAGGGTCACAAGTTGGGAAGAAGCCTCGATGGCAAATCAATCACGTCACCATACTACGGTTCTGTGGGAATCTACTTCGTCTTCGCAAACTCGCTTTTTCTCGAGATACCTATCCACACCAAGACAATACCATGCTCGCGTCTCAACTCGACTACTATCAGAACAGGCGGTCCTACAACACGGAGGCTTTAAAGAATTACCCCCATTTTATGGAGGGTGATTTGGAAGCTCAGCTCCAATACGAGTGGGAGGCACAGCATCATGAGGACATGCTGAAGATTGCGGCGACGTACGTTGCAGTTCTACCCAACTTAAATTGGATCTACGTTGGACAAATTCCAACAGGCATTGAGGAGGAATCTAGCGCGAGAGTCCCTCGCTCAACGAGTTTCACGAGAATTTCGTGCGAGGCTCTTCTGCGAAGAATGTTTGGGAGGGGTTGATAAGCCGAAGAAGAAAAGGGGCATTCAACTTCCCCGCGCCGTTTTTAGCTCGGGAAATGGGTATTCAACAAATTTATCAGTATAGCAAGGAAGTATATCAGTAAATTTGGGTGGGGAATGTGCATTTGTGAGTTTGTGATCTTGTTCTTACCGCTCCACGCCGGCATTATGCGATGTCGGTCTCGGCGTGATGAGTATACACTACGATGAGTGGACACGACAAACTCATATATTTATCATTCGTTATCGGTATTTGGGGTACGTAAAAAAGTACGTGTTACTGTTTCAATTGGTCACCGCGAGGTTCAAGTCTTTTTGTGCGTCTTCACACCGCTCTCACTCTGTTTGCAGAACGGTCACTTGTAAATCACTCCCATTAAAGAAACAATATAGTCATCTCTGTGTACTTGTCACTCTATTTCTTCTCAACTTTCCTTCCGCCTTTCGCATAAACAAAACCCCCCAAATACAGACTCATCAACATGAAATTCCCCTCCATGGCCGTGGCTGTCATCACGATCGTCACCCCCGCCATCATCGCAATCTCTCAAACGGTGCATGATAGTGTCGACGTTCCGGGCACAGGTAAGCACTCCTACTGCCGAGTCCCACACCAGCTAACCTGCCAGAACTAAGCTAACAATGATCTAGGCGCCAAATCCCCCAACATCCTCATCGACCGGCGTCCCCGCCACTGTGTCAAATGCAGCCGCTATGTGCAAAACTGCGTCGACGTATGTGCGAGATATACTGCCTTGCTTAATAGGGCATCTTATTAGGAGACGGGGAAACGCTGACGTTTAAGCAGGATCACCCACACAGAGATCCGACTCAATGCGTCAAGGAAGTCTGCCATGATCTTCCGGGTATGTGTGATGGTTGTCCGGGGTATGGATGCTCGAGATGGCTTACTGTGGCCTCGAGTGCGTAGGGTTGGGCACATCATTGGATAGATATGTTGACAGCTGTCAAAGGTCACTGCCTCTCGGTTGTTTGATCAATCATTCTAGCTTTCCACTTTTGAATTCGGGTTCGAATTCTAAATACCTGCGATATCTCGAAAACAAATCTTTCATAAGCATGGGGATCCCCACGGTCCCTGGGTGTTATCGTTTTACCCGTGAGCTCTATATGATTGCCAAAGAACTCACAGGTGACGTGGCAGCCGTTGATGAGGAGTCCCTCTAAGACATCTTGCGCCACTTCTCTGACCAAGGCTAACTATACCACAGGCCTGGCACTGGACATTTATATATACGATTTGAACGTACTCATAGATTCGTCCCTTACATTGTGCCACCTCATGCACTGCCATCAATACGTCTTGTGCTCTTCCTCTCCCTCTCGCATGAAGAAAAATAAGCAATGTAATTGATGATTTTGAAGTGAACTCAGCTATCATTTAGTAAAATTTGGGGTCAGGTCTTCTTTATGTATGAGGGCGATCTGAAGAGATCAATATACGCTTTATGTGGGATACCTGGGGCTGGGTAGGGAGCTTCATGATCCCACCCAGTGTTGTTTCTCGGTTACGATATATAAGACCATTTCAACGCAGATATACAACTATACATGGACTACTTATTAGATGGTGGTAGCAAAAGTAAATTCGGATTAAGAATGCTCTCAGTTTCGTAAATGTTTGCCAGTGAAAGTCTCCAACAAAGAATAGTCTTGCACGTTTCCGTAGCTTATTAACTTGTATGAATATATCTTTTCCGTTGTAGGAGATAGAAAACTGAATGAATGTAGAATCATTATCGACCCTACTCACTCAATAGGAAGTGAGTGATCTTGAGGCTGGAGACTTAGATCACGTGCTACAGGTCCGTGCGTCGCGTCGGCTTCTTTCCGCGGCCCGATCCTGGCCGTTTATCAATAGCTCCCATAAACTCCACCCTCCGATCACGACCAAGCACCCAGCACCAAAACATGGCGGCCGTAGAGAACGACGGCGATGAATTCGCCTTCCGCTTCAAGCGCCGCAGGGTCTTGCAGCATAAACGAGTGCGTCTTAACGGAGACGAGGCCGGTACCTCGACGACAGTGCAACCTCCGAAAGCTGCGACTTCAACCGATGCGCAAGACTCGCCCGCAGTGTCAGACTCGCAATCACCCTCCGCAGACCAGGATGACTCGGTTCCGAACCTCAAGGAAGTCCTACGAAACCGCAAGCGACCTCGAGATCGTCTGAGAGAGGCTGCGCGCAAAGTGACGAGCACAAAGTCGGTCGCGCTGGTGCCGGTCGATGCACCAAAGCCAGACCAGTATTCTACGCGCTTCGTCGCCCAGACTGGACAGGTTGTGGACCAGGATGACAAGCAAATGTGAGTGGGCCTAGAAATTCCTATGTTGCGATGCTAGACCGAGACTAATTGTCAGGATGGAATATGTAGAAGCTCGTACGGCTGAAAGGAATCATCGCCTGTATGGCTGGCCTATTCCCGCACATCTCAAACACCTTGTTGCAACCATCATCCCGTCTGCAAAACAAAACGCCATCTCGACGGCTTCTAGTAATACAGGGCCTGGGACCGCAGACAAGGCGGAAGAGAAGCTGGAAGGTAATACCGACTATAGCCACCGACTGGCTGCTGGCATGGGAAAGTTGCAAGAGATAGATCTTGGCCCCGAGGCCACGGCACGGAATATACAGCGTACTGAGGAGGCTTGGAGGCGTTTGGAGAGTGGACAGCCTGATATTGCCCAGGACGAGCCTCCTAGTAAAGTACGACTGGGTAGAGACGGGAAACCCTGGTGGGGACGAAATAAGAGGAATAGTGAGGACCTCCGACGAGACAGGATGGTCGAGGAAGTGCTGCGGGAGGCTAAACGTATGTATCGTACTCCTGCACCACTTTATCTAACATGCTAATCTGTACAGTGGACTACTTCGAAGAAGACAAGCCACCATCACCCGCGGCCGAAGGTAGCACAAACACCGACGACGCCATGGTCGAACAGTTCCGTCGCGAGTTTCTCGAATCCATCGAACCTCGCATCCAGAAAAAACCTGCCATGCCGCCCGGCCCCAAAGGCGCGAAGGAGCCACCCAAAGGCCCGAAACTTGGCGGATCACGAAGTGCTCGCGCGGCGATGCGCTTGCAGGAAGAACAAGCGGCGAAGAACAAGAGGTAATGTTATCGCGTGTGGATTTTCGTGTGAATACACTATTGCTGGCTTTTCTGTTTTGTTTTTGTTTTCATTGCTTTGCTGTATAATGCTGTTTTGTTTTACTTTTTTCGGATTATGATTAATGGTCGTGAAGCAACTACAGGGAGACCGATAGGGTGCTTGACAGGAACGAGTGGAGACCTATGCATGTGCCGAAGGAGGCATGGTACATGAAGAAATAGATATGCTACGATAGCTTATCTACCTTCATTGGTAGCGTTCAGGCTCAACACATCTCGGGATGTATTTTTCGGCATCAGAATACGGTACAATTTGAAGGAAAATGGAGGAAATGGCGAAAATGGGATGGTTTTTCTCCACTTTTGGAGATTGCTCCTTTTTGAAAATGGTTCATTCATCCCTTTTTCTCCTACGATTTCGACTCGATCTTCCAGTCATTGAGGGATAAGTCACTGAAGAGACAGCAAAACAGCTATTTCGACCAACGAAAAGGGCGTCGCATGTCCAGCGTCCAAAGAACTGATGAGGTAGTCTATCAAAATATGCAAAGAAAATGATACTACATTTGCATAAACCTGATCCCAGTAGTATATATTGCCTGAGTCCCAAAACAACGCTAAAAACCCAAACCTAAAGACCAGACCAGTCCTTCCAAGTGTACATTTTCCATCATACTCACTCTATACCGCAAAATGTTGCATCTTTCCCTTCTCTACTTGCGGCTTCAGCCGCTCCATGGGCTTATACTTCTGTGCGCGCACCGGCGTTTTGGACGCCTGTCCCGGCAGTGTGTTTGTGCCTGGATACGGTTTCTTCTCATCACCTCCCCCGACTTTGCTTGCCCCGCCGCTGGGATTGAATGGTTTGATGGCGCCCCCTGGTCGGACTGCTGTCTTCTTCTCCGTGGTGCTATTGCCGGTGTTTGAGTTTGGCTTTGGGAGGGCGGCGGATTTGGATTTGCCGGCTGTGACGGCGGATGGCTTTACTGAGGTGCCGTAGGGGACATTATTCGGGTATGCCTTGGGTAGCGGGTTTGTCTTCGCGGCCGCCTTTTTCGTGCCGCCGTGGGCGGTTCCTGCGCCCCCGATGGCTTTCTGCGCTCCACCGACATTGCTCTTCGCGCCCGATGTGATTTGCTTCCCGCCGGGGTATTTGTTCGCTCCTAGCGGTGTTTTGCTGGTGGGCTTTCGGACTGGAGCTTTGGTGGATGCTGGGCTTGAGTGCGAGCGCTTGATTGCTGGGTTCTTTGCGACAGTGGGTGCTGGGGCGCCTCCCGAGATTTTGCTGCCATAGCCTGAGGCTGTTCGTTCGATGCCTATGGAGTGTTAGTATTGGTATCAGAATCAATATATAAACTGCTGAAGTAGGAGAGGATGAACAGAGAGGAGGTGAAGTGAGATGTGATGTATCATGGAGGGATAGAAACGAACCATTTCCAACGCTCCGACCTGAATTCTCAATCAAATCCCCAGCTTTCAACAACACATCGCCAGCGTAACCGCCCGCGGTACGCGTCCCGGCTTCCACGAACCCTTCGACGCTATTCCAGAGGATGTTTTGAACGAAATTCATCTTCGTTTCTTTCTAGAAGGTATGTCGAAACACAAGAACAACCAAATTACGAATCTGTTTTCCAAATCGAAATGATGGATAGATGACGACCGCACTGGATTGCACTGTACGATGGCTAAGCGAACGATGATGGTTCTTTGTCCCACACTTTGGCGATTCTGATCCGGTTTCCGTCGTGATGCTCGCCTGCATGTTCTCGCCCCCGCATGACGTAGATCTGCAACTTCAACGCCACCTAACGCAACAACGAAATTAACACGACAGGGATTGAGAGTTCTGCGCGATCTGCGGGGACGGGCATGGCAAGAGTTGATCGATCGGTGATGGCATTTTGGACTTTTGCATGCTTGATGGATGGGCGTTTGATACCCTTGTAGCTTGGAGGGAGTTGTCTATCTATTCGTCAATTACCGCTGGCGAACGGATCACTGGATAGGAAATGCCAAAAAGAACCCATACCAATGTCTACCACACAGTCATATCTGAGTCGTTCGCGAGCCAAGAAGACGTGTCGTAGTGTTCAGAATCGTCACTAGCCTGAGAATGCTCGTATAGGTTTTTGAGGAACCGTTTCGTATCCATTTGACTACTCTTTTCTGCAAAATCGTAAGCTCGTCTATACTGACGATCATCGTTAGCTCTCCGCGCCCCATTTCATCAACAAGCTCATCATATCCACACGGCCTCGCTTTGCTGCACCCTCAAATGCTGTCCTTCCGTGTTTACTGCCTGCTGCAGGGAAGTTCACACCTGCGCCCTTCTCGAGCAAGAGCGTCGCGATGCCAACAAATCCTTGAATCGAGGCGAGTTGAAGAGCAGTACCACCGGTAAGTGCTGGTACTGTGTCGACGATAGCTCCTTGTTCTAATAGGTATTCTACGATAGCGAAGTCACCGTTCTCGGCAGCGCGTTGTAGGGGTGTTCGAGTTACACCAAGCCATGGGGCTAAGTTTACATCCGCGCCTTCCTGTACTAACAGGTGGACCATGGGGAGGTGGCCGGTGTCAATAGCGGCTAACATTGCTGTCATTCTAGAGTGCTCTCTTTATTCAATCTCATTCTCGCTCTCGTCCTCGCTCTCATTCTCGCTCTCATACTTGCTCTCATCCTCGCTCAGAAGTTCTTGTTCACCGTTGCCTGAGCGAGGATGATAGCGAGGACCAAATTGAGGACGAAAGCGAAGATGATGTCTTTTACCTCTGCGATCACAGAGCCCGTTGTAAGTAACAATTGCGTTTGGTTTACCGCCATTCTTTAGTAAGCATTGAACAACGTCAGTGTCTCTGCCCCGGTTCCGCCTAATTGCTACACCAAGTGGACTATCCCGAGTATACAGTGTTTTGACCAAGGGATATTCGAAGCCGTTGATATCGGTTCTGTTTGCCAGTAACTCGACTAAACCGACTCCTCCAATTTGAATCGCCCTTTAAAGGGCTCTGGAGCCATAGTTTTCTCGATTGAGCGGACGAGCGGCTTCGGAGGCATCCATGAGCACTGTAGTTAATTCTGAATCATATGCGAACTTCACGGCCTTAAAAAGCGCCTGGGAATCATTACCGTCAACGCCATGAGACAAAAGGAAACCGACGAGCTCTCTATCATTCCTGTCAGCGGCAATTGAAAGCAAGGGAGGAAGGCAAGAACCGCGAGATCGCTCGTAATGTAGCTTTCCCATGAATACACCCGCTTCGATCAGGTATGCTAAGGGCGTAAAGTCTTTCGTGTGCATGCCGTGAAAACAAAGAGCACTTAAATATAGCAAGTCATATTCCAGTCCATAAAACAATTTGGCACCGCTTGAAGCGTTTTCTTTACCTCTTGTCGAGAAGATAACGAAGTCAAGCATCGAAAAATCACCCTGATCCACTGCTTTTGAGATAGTAGATTGCCACAGGGTACAGAACACAAAAGGATGCTGACCATCTCTATGAATCCTTTCCCCAAGCATTGTCTAAGATAGACACATAAAACAATCATATTATTGGGGTATTTTTGATACAGTGGACGGA
The DNA here is from genome assembly GCA_010093585.1 of Melanomma pulvis-pyrius CBS 109.77. Lineage (NCBI taxonomy): Eukaryota > Fungi > Ascomycota > Dothideomycetes > Pleosporales > Melanommataceae > Melanomma > Melanomma pulvis-pyrius. Next base: position 91,350 of record MU001827.1, read on the forward strand.
TTTTGAGTAAAACACGGACTAGAAGAGCATTCGATGCGTGGACTTCCCAGGGATCGACGAGCATATTCAGGATTTTTATCGCACGTGCTAAGCTTGGAAAAACGTCGGCGGCTAGTATGGTGTCAATCTGACCGAAGTTTCGGTCACTGATAGCACACTGAAGTTGATGTTCATCGAGTTCAAACGTCTGCTCAGTTGAAGTAGACGGGAATGGAGAGAGTGAAGCCAGGTCCAAGCTGGCCCCTACAAGTTCTTCGCGAGTAATCAGATTGGGGACAATCTCCGGTGATGTATGTGTTATGTCGTTGAAACTTGCTCTTTCATGTTCCTCATAGTCTAGCTCGACTAGAACACTCAATGAAATACTTGCATCAAGTATAACTTTCACAGATCTTGCATCCCTTTTGTTGACCGCTATTTTGAAAGCACGGGAAAGAGCCAATGCAATGTCTAGATTTGCCAAGGGTAGTTGGTGGATATTATCTTCAAGCATGTGGCGTAAAGTCCAATGACTATTTTCCCCTTTGTAGTCGAATGCCTTCTCTAGTAAGCCAGCCTTGACCTAGAGTGATGGGTCCTTACTTTCGGACTCAAAGAGTACTTGCGCAATTTGCCGGGAGCCCTGTGCACTACAGATGTGCCTTATCTCAGGAACCGCACCAGCTTCAAGGATCAGGCGCACTAGTCGAAGCTTTTGGCTGGAAGAAATAGTCGTTGCCTGTAAAACTTGTTGAAGTAGCTCTTGCAAGGTATCTTTTGGCATCCTCTGCGAGGTGTAGAGAATTCCACTTTTTGCTGTATCAACGTGTCCCAATTGTAGAGCTCTATAAATTGAGTGCGGAAACTGCTTATCTAGTTCTGTGCATTGGCAAGAATGGGTGGGCCAACAGCTGATTTCATACGGGTCCAAACCACTTCGAAAAATCTCTTCTATGATATGGGGACTTCCAGTTTCGACAGCTGCAGCGAATATCCTCTCCGCAAGTACCCAAGAGAGGGGTGCTGACACAGATTGTATGAAATTCAGCCTGGCGGAGGAAGGTATACGCCCCAGCCAGCCGTATAATAATTCCGTAGTCATCGTTCCTGGGAGTCTCATATGATTGAGAAGAGAAAACGCCCACAAAGTCTGAGAATGAGCTCCCGATATCCAGTGTCGCCAGTAAGGTAAAATCTGCTATTATAGGTGTGATTAACTCGGATATTAAACATTGGTCTCTCGCAAAACATGAAGTTCTGGACTAGGATCCGCAGACTGAGCACAGTGAAAGGCTGACCAATAAGCCAAAACCTGCAGTTTTGAGCCGATGAAGGTGCTCCCATACATAGAATCGCCAGAACCTGAAATCCAGCTACATAAATCCAAAGTGAGAATAATAACAAAAAATGGTAAAGGCAAAATACCCCCAAAATCAACGTCCAACGCCGACATCGACTACTACTTTACCATGCGTACCTGCTCCTTCGAAGTCATCCTCGCCCTCTTCACTCTCGTGGCAACTTGTGCTCCCATTTCGTTGATGGTATGGCGATGGCAGCAGCGGCTGGCTAGAAGACATCGACAATGGCATTTGCAACAGTTGGAAAACGGTATAGTTATCCTCACATTCCCCTTACATTTTTCAAAGTTTACTTTAGATAAAGTCGCAGACATCAAGGCTATACTATATCCAGCAACAACAACAACAATAACTATGCATCGGGATCTGGAGCATGGTTGCTATGGCTTCGCGGTGTATAGATGCACAGATTTCATTACCCAAACAAGAATGATTTGTTTATCGGGCTGGACAACCAGATACTAGGGCTAGTGAATGAGGCCGACGGTTCTTCATGTCATGTTTATACCTCTCCCATCATTGCAAGGGAACTGCAGAGACTCGGTGGTTCCTGTCCTAGCAGTAGTAGGAATGCAGGCTTTCGAACACCATTGAGGATTGGAATGGCACGAACGAATGGGATGCTTCGTAAGAGCTATCGAAAACAGATATTTTGAAGAATGTGTACGATGTTATGCTGGAGCAGAACCTTATAAACCTTACAGGAAGATGGCGAAATTGAATAAAACAAAACAATAGAAATACAACTTAAGACCCTTTGGTGGTATTTAATTCTTCCAATTCTCCCTCGCTCAATCCCTCCCCACCTCTCCCTAGGCGACCCAAACTTCTCATTTTCACACGGCTCAAACAGTAGCACACTCCCCGTCCTCCACACCATTGCATATTTAATCCCCGCTATCCTCGCCCAGTCTAGGCTATCCACTTTCGAAGCGCAGAGGGTGTTGGAAACCATCTCCCCACTTAACGCCTAAAGATTAAGTGGTGGATAATTAAACAGAGAGGAAATTGTAACCATGAAAGGAAATAAGAGCTGCCGCAGCTCTGATCTGGGAAAGACGGTTCTTCTTTTTCTGTAGGAATGATATTGGTAGTTGAAAGTGTGTTTACTTTTAGACGAACAATGCTTTTAGGCTGACTTCGCCGTACACCATCGCTGCGGCGACATGAATATGATGGTGCGTATAAAGCCGACAGATTTATACGCAAGCAGAAAAGAATTCTGCACTTCTTATCAAGTGAAGGACCGCAGATCACATACACTAGGGGTAGCACGGCCGCCGTGGCACAACAGTGCACCAACTACACCTAGATCAAGCTTCCGTAGGCTGGATTGTGACAAGCTACACTGATAGGCGACCGCAGCAGGGACGTTTGCCAATATCGGGATGACGTACACCAATGTTGTGATAACTTGGAAGTATGAACTCAGAAGAGGAAAAGTTCAAGATAGTTTCTCTCGAACGAGTCATCATGCTGTAGATTTCTTGGCGACGGGCTTCGTCGCCTGGCTCTTAGTAAGAATCGGCGTTGGCTTTTTGACGTTTTCGTTCAAAGTAGAAACCTTCTTCGGCAGTTTTTGCGTTCCTCCATTTGGCCTCGACGCAATCTTTGATGCGACGGTCGGTTTCTGAGCACTTTTGTTCGCCGTTGGTGGAGCCTTCGACAATGTAGGAGATATGCCTTTCGTAACCTTTGGAAGAGCCTTCCTTGCCGGCTGTTGCTGAGAACTAGGCTGTTGTTGAGAACTAGTCTTCTGCTGTACGGCAATTGCTCCACTCGGGGTGACCTTGATCGGTACTCCAGAGGAGGTTACAAAGGTTGTACCTTTCTTCTTTTGCGCCTCTTCGATCTCATCTTTTCCAATCTTAATCACAAGACCTGTTTTCGTCACAATTGTACCGGTCTTCTTTACCTCTTCCACTTCTGTTTTCGGTATCTTGATCATGACGCCAGAGCTCGTCATAACATTCTGCATTGGTCCAGAGGGGGGTGTTGGCTTTGGTTTAGCGGCAACAGACTTTGCAGTAGGGACGACAGGTTTCTTCACTGCGCTCGGTATGTTGATCGCGCTCTTCGCTTTTGGTGCACCACGTTTTGGAGCGGTTATTATAGCCTTTGGTCGAGGGGCAGGCTGCGCGGTATTCGCACGTCTCGTACTTCCAGTAGGTATCACCATACCATTCTGAATCGCTGTTTCTTTAACCAGTCTGGCCAAGTTCGCTTGAGTAAGCTTCTGTACTTTTCCAACATTCTGCGGATCGGCTGTTTGTGCGGCGCCCATTCTTGCCGCTCCCTCAATTAACTTCTCCAGCTCATCAGGGCTTGGGAGTCCTTTCATTTCACCGCCACCCAGTAACGTTTTCATGTGCTGTTCGAAGAACGCTGTGCCGCCGGGGATAAGGTCTCCTGGAGACGCTCCATAAGCGACCGTGAGGGCCATCATAACGCTGGTAATTGGCGCAAAGATCTTGACAAACTCGTTCCAATTTCCAGACTTGACTTCGGTTTCGATTGTAATTGCTGGTCTGGGCACAGTGCGAATGCTCTGACCTCCTGAACTATGTTCTCCCATGTCGAGATGATCCTTCCAGAAATTCTCGGCCGGGAAACGGTTGTTGCGATTGAAGTATTCGAGCATGTAGTCTTTCTCTCGCCACCGATTTCGTAACCACACTTCAAACGCCTTGTCGTTATCAATAGGGATCGTGTCGAAGTGAAAACGGCGCCAATGCATGTTGACAGACTTGGGCGGACGTCCTTCGAAGAACGAGGATCGAAGAGTGAAGATGTCCTGGCCGAATTGCCCTGGGGGAACGCCTTCGTAAGCAATAGTGCAGTCGTAGAGCCAGTCGGTGGTTTGTCTCAACTCTTGCAGACAGAACTTTAATCCAGTGCTTCGGGGAAGCAGTTGGTGCTTCATATCTTTCAACCCATTCTTCTCTGCCCACTTCTTACTCGTCTCTCTTGTCGACGTGGACAGGTTCGTTCCTTCAGGGAATATGATCAGCCACATCGGAACTTTCGGGTTATTGAGCTTTTCGAGATGCGTCTTGAATGTGCGTTGATCCTCCTCCCACTTGCGAGAGAGGAAGATGAAGTTGTAGAACTGAGCTCCCCATCCGATGATCGGGATATTTTTCAACGACTCTTTTAGGATGATGTAAATGAAGCCGTGCATATTGTTTGTATACGCGATCCACCAGAGGTAAAGCCAGTCAGTATATAGCTATGTTCATCAGCATTTGCGTCACAGTCTTTTAACCCGTATGCTATACCTGATGATTGGCCATCAAGACCATGCGGTCTGCAAAATTACACTGGAGACTACCGTCTTTCTTCTTGATGAGCTGCCCCAGCATGCTCGAGTCACCGCTCACATTCACGACTGTGGGGGCCCACCATTGGGTCAAACATGTAATCAAAATAGCAAAACACTCTTTCGTGTATGCCATGTAGCCTTCATAGAAGACTGGATCGATGAGTTTCAACGGCGCCCCTAGGAATTGTGACGCGCTTATGCTACAGAAGCTATTAGCTTCGTATATATCTAAACAATGGAATCTGCACTCCTTACGCGAGAACTCCGGACATGAATGTCGACGCCAACGTGAAAGCCCTCTCAGCCTGCGACAACTCTCCATACTTCGGGGGCCCGCCAGGATGAGCCGCTATGTTGTCCCTCGAGACACGTAGTCCGGCGCCCAAATCATCTTTCTTTTTGCGGATTGCATGCGACATTTCCAGTCTTTAGGTAGTGTGAAGGTCGAAAAGGTCGAGAAGTTTTAATCCACCATGTTTCCAGATGGGAGACGATGACGAGTGTCATCAAGGGTTGACGTTGAAGGAGCTGGAGCGTTGCCGATCACAACGGTCCCTGCCATAGGTCGGGGGACGCGATGACGCGATGACGTCGGTGTGGCGGGAGCTGTTCCAACTTTCCTGTGGCACAACACATGCAGTCTTGCCTCCCCACCTTTTGTACAGCATTCACACCCTTCTCCCTCACATTCATCCAGAAGCCCATATCTACACTCGAATTCCCATCTGCTCGAAATCGATCGTCTTTCTTCCATCCTGAACACGAAAGGTTTGTTACCAACCCCCACAACCCCTGCATCCTTGCTCACGACCACAACTTACCCCGAGACTGGCACGCGATCTAAACACCAAGTCAAGGCTAACACTTCTTAGACTACACACATTTCTTCCTTTCAAACAACACATCATAATGCCCGCCGCCTCTGTCGCCTCCGCCCCCGTCCACCGCACAGGCACCAAAGCCACCGCCTCACGAACGAAGAAATCCGTAGGGGCGAAAGCAGCCCCAAAAACCGCCCAGGCCAACGGCGCCGTGAATGGAGCCGCCTCACACGCATCGCCGTACGGGATCATGGCGTCGCGAATCGCCAACCGGGTCGCTGAGATGGCCGAGAACATGACATTTGTTGAGCGAGAACGGTATGCCGTCCCTTCATTCCACACTCAAACCCCTTCTAACAATTTTGTAGACCCCAAGCGCAGTCCCCAACCTCCACATCCCCGCAGACCAAGAAGCCCCCACGAAAACTCGAGATGCGCATCCCCAACACCCCCACGGGTGCTCAAGTCACCTTCTCTGCGCCGTTCCTCGACAACACCTTGTCGAAGCTGCTTGCGCTGCAGAACCGCATGCTGCAAGTCAGCCAGGAGATTGCCGCTAGTGACGACGTTGAAGATAAAGTGAAGAAGGAGCAATATAATCAGAGTGCCGAGCTGTCGAGGATCATTGCGTTGATCTGTGCGGAGAAGGCGAGGCAGGGTGCTTAAATTGGGCGAGGGAGTGAGATAGGATTATTCTCGTTTGTTATTTCTTGGACTTGGTTGCACGCCGTTCTGGTATTGGATCTCTTTTGTTGTTTCGTCCTGGGACATTGCGGAACATATATTGTGACTGGCTGATCCGTGAGCGATCTCTCCTTGGTGTATGAGTATGAGTATGAGTAATGGGAACCAAAAACATATACCTTCCATCGTCTTCCATATTTAGTACCTGGGCAATAAAAACTATGCAACAACCTCGAGACTGCTCTACCTAATGAAGATGCCATAATGCCCGTAATACTTCACCGAGTCGCTGTCGTGTAATAATTTGGAACAATATCTATCATCTCCTTCCCCCTCTCCTCTTCCGCCTCCAGATCTTCTAAGCCAGACACGCCCCCAAAGGAAAGCAAACAAGAACTCCCTTACCTCATTAGCTTTAAGAATCTATCTATCAAAGTATATAGTACCACACAAAGAAATCTGAACTCAAATACATAAATGTTTAAAAGGGAAGAGAAGCATCGTATCGATTAGCATCCTTCGTACCCCATCAAATATAACTATAAATTCTGCATAGCACAGCCAGAGGATGAAACGAACTTTACACTTCCACAACTACCACAACTACCACTACTTCCACAACCACGTAAAACCAAAATTTTACATCCCCACACAACATCATACATCAGACCAACTACAACCCCATAACGTTACTGCATATAGAATTTAATCCTCATATTGTAGCCACCCTTTTTTTTTTGGGCTTCAGCTGAAAAGCTGTAAAGACGTATCGCCCCGCACGCGTTTTCAGAAAGGGGTTAAGATATCTTCCTTCTGCTTTATTCAAAAGCAAGGTTCGATAACGGGAGTCTGGAGTATCAAGGAGGATCGCGGATATTTGACACCAGCAGCAACACCACTTCCATAACGTCAACTCAGCTAAGCGAACCTAGCATCTCCAGCCCACCCCACAAAGCGGGAGTGGTAACGAACACGCTCTCTCTACACTGCGTCCGCACAAAAATAGGAGGCAAGAAACGGCGAGCGCGGCACTCAACTTGCGGACTGGTCTGCTTTACGTGAGAGTAGAGGAAGCATGATTTTCATCCAGTGAGCGAAGGCGAAGAGTGTGTACGGCCATAGAGCAAGGAAGAGAAAGAGTATATATGTATGTGTATAATCTCGACTTCCAGCAAGAATTTCTACCATTTCCACAGCAGCAGGAATAAAATATTCCGCTCGCACCTTGTATACATGAAGAACCTACATTTTCAACATAAACAAAAGGACCCTCTCTGGGGTCAATGTGCAAGGCCCCAAACGCCTGGCGTGCATTTTGTATACGTTAGGAAATAACACTCCCCCAAATGACGCATGAATCTGTTCTCCAAATCATGGTTTGATCAATTAAACAATGCCATAAACTCTCTTCGCGATGAGGAAACACATAAGGCCAAACATAATCAAGCCGCCGGTGATGCACCAAAACCATGTTAAACTCTCGATATCTTGTCCGGGGACCAGGCCTAATTCGTAGTGTGTGAGTAAAATCAGTCGCCTTCCTTCTTTTTGAAGAAGGACATGACAAAGGTTATGAACTTACAATTCATCCCCCATATTCCTGTGACGACATTCATTGGCAGCACAATCGTTCCTAGAACGGTGAGCTTGCCAAGAATATCCGACGTCTTCTCCTGCCGTTCGTTCATGCGAATGTTGATCTGGGCCAGATAGTTGCTGTGCGCACGGGACAACAAACTAGGACGATATTGTTAGCAGACATTTCTCGCCCACAGCTAGACGTGTAAACATACTTCTCATAATGACTCAGGTTCCCCGTCATGGTTACAATGTGATCCTGGATATCACCTAGATAGAGGCCAATCTCACTGCGGGGTGCCACATCCCACTGCTCGTTGCATCGCTTCGCAAACCCCTTAATCACATCTGCCTTGTTACCTAGCAGCCTGTACAGGCTCATAACCTTCTTCCTACACTCGCCCACGCGCCTGAGCATGTCTCTTCCAGCATCCGAGTCCTGTTTTTCATTTCCGTAGCTAGAATTTGCCTTCTTGGCTTCATACTCTTCCTCAAGAGAGTGCAGACGCAGAATTGCTTCGTCGATGTCGTCGACTTCCTCTTCAATACGCTGAATGAGAGGGGCGTAGGCATCAGTGATGTCATCTATGATCCCGTACGAAATCCAGTCTGGAGAGAGAATGAGATAGTCCTGAAGCTGACGGATGCGCCGCCGGACGTTGGCGGGATGGGGAGTCATGGAAAAGTGAAAGGAGATGACGCCTTCTCGAAATACTACTACGTAGAGATTGACGGGATCGAGGTAGTTTTCACTGTTCTCATCCTGCTCGAAGGTACGGTAATTGATGAAGTAGTAGTGTTTGAACAGCTCTACCTTTTCGCGTTGCTCTTGCATCAAGATATCCTCAGCTGTCAACGGATGAATGCTAAAGGCTTTTGAGATGATCTTCATCTCAGCATCCGTGGGCGATAGGACGTCCAGCCAAAATGCCGGTCGCGGGCCATATCGCTTCGCCCTCTCTTGGTTTGGCTTAGGCGTTGTCCCAGGGGTGGGAGTAGGAGTGCGGCCGGGAGTATTGGAACGTGTCTGTTCGCCAGAGGAGGGCTGTTTGGGTTCTAATTTGGTAGAGGTCAATGTCCCAGTCCTAGAGTGTCCGTTCGCACTGGCACGTTCCATGTTGGGGTCTCTCATCAGGGGTAACAAGTCCCCCTCGTCGTCTGTCTCACCATCGGTACTATCTTCGATGATGGGCGGGTCGGGGATGAACAGATTCCTAAACGTCTGTCCAGGCTGGACCAGCTCGCTGATAGTCTGGCTGTGAATGGTGTTGTCGAACTCATCGTTGAAGTAGGTAAAGCGGTACGGGGCGTCTTCGACTTCCCGATGCCAGGGCTGCTTCTGTGGCCGTAGTCGCCCTCCGACCATGAGCGGTTCGCTGATCTTGCGTGTCCGCATGCCCTCCATTGTCCGCTGCTCCTTCTCTTCGTGCGACCAAGCTTCAAGGACACCAAGATCAGGCCAGCGACGACGGCGTCGACGGCCACGTGGATCTCCGCCCTCTGGGCGGTGCATATAATCCTCCTGACCAATCTCCGACATGCCCTCGATCGGGAAACATACATCTTCTGCGGCCTGGAGGACGGTCATGCGACGGCGGAAATCGCCAGGTGCAGGAGTGGCGGGGGCAGACGTCGATGTCGATCTCTGGGGAGGCTCTTCATCAATGTCAATAAGAGCATCGTGAGATCGGTTCTTGGACCTGGCGTCCGGAGACCGGCTCCGCTCGAGCTGCGCGGTAAGCATGACATCGTCGAAACCGAGATCGGGCCCAAGGACTGGACTAGCGGGCACAGAAGGGGGGTTGTTGACATCGTACTCGTCGATATTTGTCTGGGAGCGGTGCTGTTGGACACCAAATACAGGTCGTCGCCGGCCGCTCGTACCAGACGACCTGCTGTCTCGCCGCTGTCGTTCCACTCTGCCTGCGCTCGAGGGCGCGCTGGTCCCGCCATAGATTCCACTGCTTCTGATATCCCGCTGAGACGTGCTCATCAAGGGGGTTCTGTCGTCTGCATCTTCGTACTCGCTCTCATCAAGATTCTGTTGGCGAGAGAGCTTGGATCGGCCGAAGATGTTCTGCGAAGCCTGCTGCTGAGACGTATGGTGCTGCGCCGAGAAGGGCAGGGTAGGGCGCGGCTGGTATATTTGCGGGAGCTGCACGCTTTGGCGGCGCGGCTGCAGGGTAGGCTGGTCGCGGTGGTCCAGCAGGGCCTCGCTCTCAAGGCTGGTGTTGCTGTGGTTCACGTCGAGACGGTAAAAGCTGGAGTTGTGCCGCGAATGCGATTGGCTCGCGACGTCGACCAGGCTCGGACGGTGTTCGTCGGTCATGTCGCCAGAGCCCATTGTGTCGGCC